>MU404206.1:0-71320 GCA_022695795.1 Biscogniauxia marginata
CCTTACCCCAAACTCTCTGTACTGCATTTCCCGCGTCTCACACCCACTCCCCCCCCCCCCCCCCCTCTCTCATCCTTCAGCTCTATTATATTGTACCTTAAACTAAACGGGGAAAAAAACAAACCAAGGAGCCATGCGTTCTTCTACAACCCTCCTCGCGGCCCTGACGTCCGCGGTAGCCGTCGTTGCGGTGCCGGACGTGTTCACCATCTCGGCCAGGTATACCAACTCGGCCGGGGCCCTGGTGACGCTGCCGACGTGGTACGGCGACGGCAAGATGTACGTCGGGTCTACGGTGCCGGACGGGGTGCAGACGGCGTTTAACTATACGGGTAAGATTTTACCTGATTCTATTTTACTTTCTTATCCCTAATTCTGGGCTACTCACTCTCCTCTTCTCCCCCCCTTCCCCCTCCTTTTTTCTTCCTCCCTTCCCTTATCCCATCAAAACTCCCACCAACCCACACAACTTTCACTCACTCACTCACACATCGACTAAACCCCAAACAGCAAACACGACTCGCTTCGACCTCATCTACATCCATCCGACGGCCTCCCTCCTCCCCTCCGATCCGTCGGACCTCTCCCTACCCGACCCCACCTTCCTCGCCCTCAACGCCGGGTCCTCCGCCGCCGGCTCGCCCGTCGAGTTCCGCCACGACGCCGTCGGCCTCGGCGACGACTGGATCCTGTTCTTCGCGCGCTACAGTAACCTGATCCTGGCGCAGTCGCCCTCGGGCCGGCTGCTGTCCACGTTCTACCTACGTCCTGCCGCCACCGCCACCGCTACCGCCGCCGATGGGGACACGTCCGTCGTCGCGTGGGGGGAGGCTACCGCCTCGGACGAAGACAGCGGGCAGTTGGTTTCGCTTATCGCGGTGGCGTAGTAGCTGGTTAGGGCAGGCTGGTCGTTGGATTCGGGGAGGGAAGGGAAAGGAAGGGAAGGGAAGCAGAGAAAAGAAAAAGATGTAGTGGTTATATGTGGGTGAAGGTTTTCCAAGTTGAGAGCGACTTTCGTTGCCTTCTTCCCCCTTTCCTCCACACCCTCGCAATCACATAGAGGAAAGTAAAGGGGGGAGAGGACCATAGTATCTACCTCCACCTACCCATCTAAATTGAAGTATCCATATAATCACTCCTCCAAGCTGTCAAGTCGTAAGGCGACACGAACCAACCAGTTGCCTTCATAGGGTCTCAAATCGCAAGTAAGATCCCGGGAAAGGATCCCGGGCTAATTCGTCGTGATCTGCAAACTGAGATTTGGGTACTAATGACCAGGAAAAGCAAAATCACATGACAGTGCAAGCCGGGTAAGAGATGGCGAATTTTCCCAACGGAGATGTCCGAATGTTACATCGCCTGAGCCAGTCGTCTTTATTTTTCGTTTGCGGCCGTAATCGTAGTTGGATATCTGTACAGGTGTCTCTCGAACCAGTGCTGACCTACCTCACGCACGCCATCACGTTCCCAATCGACGGTATCATGAACAAACAATAAAAAAGCCAACGCCATTTCTCTATTCGCGCGCGCACTTGCGCGCCACGTTCCACCATCCTGTATCCCCATCCATGATTTCTCCAACTTGCGACATAGTTGAAGACAGCGTAAAAAGAGTTTATGTACATTACTGTTGAGATTTCAACCGTTTTAGCTTCTCTCCGCTGGATTCCCTATAGAACTATTCGGATTGACCAGGATCTGCTGGGAGGGGGACCAAATCTCACGGAGTTCTTGGACTTCCACATATCCAGGAAGCAGTCGTGGTGAAGAAATGTCCACATAGATAGTTAGGAAGAAGTGTTTGGAGTGCAGGATAGCTGTCTGATGTCAGACGGTGATGTAATCCAGAAGTCAAGTCGGCCGGTTCTCGGACGCGGGCCATGGGCTCGGAGAAATCAACCGACTCGGAGAGGGGGTTGGACAGGGTCCAAAAAGTGCTCGGATTTAGTGAACGTGTACCAACCCTGGTCACGCCGCTGAATTGGCTCGAATAAAATATGCCCTGTTATAGGTTGTCAGTTTCTCGCGGCCGATAATGTTTTTTTCGTGGGTTGCGCCGTTTTCGGAGTAAAGAAAAATTGTGGCTTACTTCGAAGCCTCGTAGGCCGACCAGCAGATGGCAGTACTTGGCATTGTGGTCACCACTCTCGGCCGAACCCCCTTGAAGAATCCGCCGAAGCCTTCTCTTCGATATAGGAGCCTGCAGCCCGAAACAAAGCTATTCACCGAGCGTAGCTCGGGGTCGGTGGCTGTTCCTCGGGTCTGCAACATAGTCTTGATCACGTCCATCGGCGTCGTCAGGGCAGCGGCAAAGCCACCAGCTACAGCGCCCGCTATGCAGTGTGTGAAGGGGTCGTACGTCTTGGTCGGGTTCATGGTGGTGGACAAGGACTCATAGGCGAGGAACTGGAGTGCGGTAAAGGGCACCGTCATCGATAGGGTGGTCGGGTAGGAGACGTAGAAGGCAGATAAGCCTTCGGTTTTGTAGACGTATCTTGCGCAGTCGGTCATGGAGCGGTACATCTTGCTCGAGTTCTGGATCTGCATGCGCTGCTTGATGACTAGCCAGCCGGGTCAGGAGAGGCGCCAAAGCCACATAGTTGGAGAGCCAACTTACCGTCGAAGGGGTTCATTAGCGCATCGCTAGCAATGGTTGCGCAAGCTCCGCTTGTCGCTACAGAGGAGCATCTTTAGCATCGCAGGATTCTGGACAATTAGGGAGAATCGTGACGTACCCGCCGCAAGAGGATGGTGGACACCGGCCCTGTTGCCGCCCATCAAGTGCTTGACAGCCTCGTATGTAGCAAAGTACACAGCATGTGCAGGCCCTAGGAATAACGCATCAGATAAGCAGGCCAGCGGTTACCATCAATCTCCTGCGGGCAACCTACCAGCTCCCACTACGACACTCGACATGCCTCTCCATAACTTCAGGACTCCCTCCCCGCTGGCTATCCGCATTGTGCTCTGGATCATGCCCTTGTAGACAGAATTGGGGGAAGGACTTATGATTTGCATGCGTGTCTGCGACGGTCGGGTCAGCATTACGTCGAAGGGGGTGGTCGCGAGGAATTGGCGCCGCACCTTGATTGCATCGATGGGATACATGACGGTGTGTTCCTGCGATAGATATCATTAGCTTTATGCCGGGTGCCGAGACTATAGCCATCAGGGCTGCAGAGCCATGGATACGTACAGCAATGCCTGCGAAGGCACCTGCAACCATGTTCTGACTGAGGGAGAAGTTCGGCGGCAGGGATTCATAGCTGGAGGTAGCGGGCATCATTAGGTCAGTGGCTTATTCATGCGGCAGCGGCAGCGGCAGCGGCAAGCAGATGGCGACGACATACTCGTACTCCTCGACCGGCTCGGCATTGGGCTGGGCCATTTTGGCCACAGCTGCAGGGCCTTCGCCGAAGGTTTTCGGTTGAAGCGCCAGTTTTACGTCTTGGTAGGGGACAGGGCGTGTCGCCGCGCAAAGTTCAGGTCGGGAGAGGCCGGGCGTAGAACGAAGCTCTCTAGGACTTTTCTGCGAGTTCGACACGTTGAGATATTTTGGGCGGCAACGGCGGCGGAGGCAGTAGCAAAAGCAGACAGAGGACAAAGACTGACAAGGAGTGCTTTGATGAACGTTGGCAAACCGGCTCGCGGGGTCGTAAAAGAGGTGGCAGGGCGTCGGGCGCAACAATTGCGAAGACGTAGGTGGTGGTTGTTGGTCAGTGACGAGCGTAAAGAAAATCTAGATTGATGGACGATGAGATTGATTTGATAAGTTCAGTTTTCCCCATATCGCAGCGCAAGTCGGAGCCCCGGGGCCAGCTTAGAACCGTTCCCGCTTTATGTAGGTACCTACGTACTGAGTACTTTAGCAAGGTGGTTCTTCGCAGCTGAGCCAGGCCAAGTGAGGGGGTACTAGTACCTGGACCTCAGCTAGGCATCTCGTTTCCCTTTTTAGGGCAAGTCACCACCGACTTTGAAAAGCAGCTATTACCCGCATAAAGGTGGGGGAAAGTACATACCTACATACATGTATGTACCCACCTTGGGTAGGTCATGTACCTTTATCTACCTACCTACACACCTTCCACTACATGTAGGTATCAACTTTTAACGTACGTATTTCCCTAGGTACATTGAACCTAAAAAAAGGGAGCCCCAGTTACTTGCCTACCCCTTACATGTAGATACCAGGTACTCAAGGTATTTACGTATCTACCTACATGTAGTTAATATATATATATATATATATATGTTCCGTATATGGATAAGATGAGTTTAGTTTGTTAGTTAGTTTCTTTGGTACGCATCTCTCAAACCTGTTTGGTTCTCGAGACTCAACCCACAAACAATTCTTTTTTTCTACATGAGAGTTGCGTGGAAATTTCTGACCACCTTGATTAAATTCCTATTTTACATGTACGTGTCGACGGAAAATTCTCAGCTCACGAGCCCGACTCCCAGGTACCCTCGGCCTCGGGTCTAGGGTTGCATGCCGATTACGGGGACCGACGCAGCATGTTGCCTAAGCAAGTAGTGTATATATCTTACCATCAGCAAAGGTCGTATTTTTGTATGTTGCCTTATTCAGCCTCATGCAGCCTTAAGTTTTACTATTAAAGGTCAAGCAGCAGCCTTCTATTCTACTACTACTATACACACAGCCGGACGGGTATCGGCATAACTAAATTCGGCGTGTCTAGTTGCTTCCAATGCCAAGTGGGCAACCAATACATTGAAAAAAGGGGCAGCACTCGTAAAATGTCACGAGGAAATATCTTCCTCTATGTGACGGCAACAAGAGAGAATTAAATATAGTTGTTATAAATATGTTATAATCAGGTGCATGTAGACAGTAAGTTCAATGATTCCCTCATGAAGGTATGGTTCTGCCAAATTCAAACATGTAAATTCATATTGGAAATTCACATTTTTGAATCAAACTACCGGAACTATGAGTATTCCCATATCAAACGTATTTTTATGATAGATTTAGTCTATAGCGAGTTATCTAGGTAGACCATAGCCAGAACCACCAAATACGTGGGACTTTCTTCGACTAATTCAGGCCAACATAAAGAAAGTACATACATTATGCTGTAGGTATCAATGAGCCGTTCTTGCTGCAGTTATGTAGGTTAGTTCTTTGGGTAGGATCTGACTGCAAAATGCAATGTTATCTACCAGAGAGTTGAGACATCTTGTCACTAACAGCGAGATGTGGGAAGTTTTATAAAGCTCAGAAATCATAAACTTAAGAGTAAGAATCCACGTGTCTCGTAGTTTCTTGTTTTAAAATTATAAACAAAAGGCTTAGCCACACGCGAGATATGTACTGGGCAGTATAGTTCTTGGGGTTGGCTATATTAGGCATACTTATAATGTCTCGGCGTTTTGTATGTACTAGTTAGACTAATATAGCCATGTCATAAAAGAAAAGCAGCCCCTTCCGGTCACGTTAACAATGTACTCCCCTCCGATAGATTTATTCCATAAACTTTCAATCTACGTTTCTACCGTAGATGACTATAGTCCCATATATCTCTACTGCCCTAGTAAAAATACTACATAAGGAGCATTCGCCCCCGAACCACGAAAGTCATCGCGAGCCTGGGCCTCCTCATCATCTAGAAGCTTGCCCGCATCTTCGTCAGTAAACAAGGCTCATACTCGGTGTGGAATATACGAATGACCAGTACTATATAGCAAGCCAGTCATAGATGCCAGACCTATCTCAATCTTTGTCAGATAGAATATAGATAAGGCGCCATCTTCGGGGCAAATTTTTATTGTTCGGCGTATAGCAAGGCTGTAATAAGAACCATGGGACTTGAAAGATCGAATACCGTGCGTGTAGTGTTACATAGCCAAAGCCCGAGCCAGATTCTCAACCATCCATTTCTGGCCCCCAAGTCTATTGAGTAGGTCAGGCTGGTCAATCGTACACGAATGGCAGCGCGCGCTGTGCTTTCTCACACACCGCTGTTGCACCTCTCTGCTTATTGACCACATACTAACAGGCTCGGGGGGGTTAAGAATCATGTATAAGTAGCGTGATGTTGTGCGGGGGTTACGGCATATATGTAGGCATGTGGACACGAGAGCACGGGAATCCACCTCGCAGGACCAAAGGCGCCAGACGTGATGAGAACTATCTGACGACTTATATCTGACCACATCATAGCATAATTAAAATCTCATATATACATATGTGTGTGCTCTCCGCCAAGTTTCCTTTGTGTGTCTAATTTCACGAGCCTGAGATCTGGGGGGAAACAAAGCAGGTCTCTTACAATAATCTAGTAAGTCTGGCTTTTGCTTCTGAGCTTTAATCACACTCATCACGTCGATAGGGAACCCAAGTTACTTACCATGCCTGATGTAACACCCTCCTATGCCACATCGAATATAAATCACAGATATCTAAGACCGGAAAGAGAGAGAGCCATACTGATGTATGATTTTACCAGCTAATATGGTACTATTATCGCGGACTCATCAACCCTCTCTCGAGAACAAACGCCTCGTTTATATATATTCTTCGCGAGTGAAAAAGCAGACAGAAAACAACGGGATTCATCTAAATCCGAGCAGAAGAAAAAAGCAACCAAGAAATTCATGGCATGAAATGCGTATGAGCCTTCCCAAGCCATTCCGTATATTCCCATTTCGACTTCCTGGTGATGAATCAAACTAACCAACCTGTTAAAAAAAGGATGAAGAAAAAAAAGGAAAAGGGGTAAAGTTATATAACTACCCATATTGTCCACCTTATTTATTTTTTATACCTTTCTTTATGCAAAAAGAGTAAAAGAAAAAAAACTCTCTCAAAAAGAACATGACAATTACAGGTTTGGTCCGCAACGAGGCTCTATCTCGTTCCTCTTTCTCTTTATGTTTGCTCAATTGAGGGGAACCCCTTCAGAGGAGAAGAAGAAAAATGAAAAGACCAGACATATTTCTCTCCTCCTCCTCCTCCTCCTTCTTCTTCTTCCCACGTCCCGTCCTCAACTCATTATCTCATCTCCTTTCCATTTCTCATTATCGTTCTGTTTCATCCGGTCAACCGCGTAATATAAATGTTGTCGTTTCTCTTCCCTGTCCCCTCCATCACCCACACTCACCCCCCTTTACTAACCACTACCGCCGAGAGGTAAGTGAAAGATCGGGCGAGGCAGAATAATTCAGGGGATGTAGCAAGAGGAGCAGGGGGGAAACCGAAGGTTCCATCGACCATCCCCGTTCATTCATAATCGTCACTTCATTCATATCGTATCATATAACAAACTTTAACAACCCCCCTATAAATCCCCTTTCGGGCGAGCTTTTTTTTTTTTTGGGGGGGGGGAGTCCTTTCCCCTTTTCAATAATACGACCGCTTCCTCCCATCGTGCTTATCCCCGATACAGCTAATACTATCGCTGGGCGCCACGCTCGCGATGTCGTCGTCCCACGCCACGCTCCGCGCTGCCGAGCTCCGCGCCCTGCTCGACGATCTTCTCGCCCGCGGCGTCGCCATCGTGCCCGTGGCCGTGGTGCCCGTGGCAGTCGAGTACCTGCTGCTCCTATCACCACCGCCGCCGCCTCCCATCCGCGACGACGCCATCGACTCGGCCGTGGGCCGCTGCTTCTTCCCCGGAGAACCACCACTGCCGCCGGGCCGCACCGTGCTGGCGGCCGACCGCTCCGTGCGTGCAGAGACGTAAGTCTCGGCGTCGGGCTCGCGGTAGGCGCGCCGGGTACGGGAGGGCTCGCGCGGCGCCCGCCGCGTCGCGGACGCAGCCTGGCTGCGGTAGTCGTCGACGTCGTCGTGGCCGTAGACGGATGGGGCGCGGGGCGGGGAGGGCGCGCGTACGGGCTGGTCGCGGGGCCGCCGGACCGCGGCCGCGGCCGCCTGCCGGGTCAGGTTCTTGTGCGTGCGGTAGTCGGCCTCAGGGTAGATCTTGTGCAGATGCGGGGGCATGACGGTGGAGGCTTGGCTGCGCGCGTCGGCGTCGATGAGCAGCTTCGCCGATGCCGCCTCGCTCTTGGCCGGGGTCGCTTCGCTGTGCTGCTGCCGGGATCCCCCGGCGTTGCTGCGGTGCTCGACGTCTGTGATCATGAGCGGTCGCCGCGTCGACTCGGAAACGCTCCGGGTGCGCGCCCTACTGCCGCTGCCGCCGTTGTAGTAAGTCGAGTGCCTGCTGGCGCGGTCATCGAAGTCGTCCAGCGTCTTGCTCTTGGGCCCGCCGGCCTGCGAGTAGCGGCTCCCGTAGGCAGACGGCGGGTACTTCTTGGATACGGTCGTCTCCGGGTACTGGGTCTTGTCTACTATGGACCTCTCGACCTCAATCTGCCGGGGCTGGTCTGTATACGTGGCTCGCCGGGGCATGGCGGGCGCTTCGTACACCTGTGCTTGGGGTCGGTCGCTGTTCTTCCTCAGGACGGTGTACGCCAGTGTACCGCCAACCAGAGCGCCGGCCGCCACACCCGCGAGAACAGAACCGAACGCCATACCGCCACCGCTGCTTCTCGAGGCTTCGCGCTCGCGTGCTGAAGGCGACTCGACCGAGGACGTGGTCATGCTTCGCTTCAGCTGGGTGTAGGGTTCGTCACCGCGGCCGCCGCGAACGGCCATCGCGCGCGACGGATGCTCAGAACGGATGGGCGCCACAGCCCGTGAGGGGGGGGCCGAGGTGGCCACGTCCAGGTTCCAGTCGAGGATACGGCTCACTTCTTGTGGGGTAGATTGCGTGCGGCGCACGGTCGAGCCCGCGTAGTCCGACGGGTAGTCGGGCGGGTTGACATAGACGACCTCCATCACGTTCCCGTCAAAGTCGGGGATTTCCGTGTGGCCGTCGCCGCCGGTCGGGGTGCTGCTGAGGATCTTCTTCAAGTCCGGGTTTGCCCGCAGAGCGGCGGCATGGAAGGCAGACACAACCGAGCTCGCGTGCGCAGATAGGACCAGGCGTGCGGGCCTGGGCGCGCCGGTACTCTTCTTGACCTCAAAGACGGGCTCAGGGGCGCCGGAGGCGTCGCCAAACACTATGTTCGTGGGACTGGCAGACAGGTAGCGGAGGCCGAGGGGTTGTGTGATGGCTGAGTAGAAGGAAGCTGAGGGAGCGAGGTCCCGGACTTGGACAAAGGGTAAAACCTGCATCAGGCCGAAGGGGGGCGCTCAAAGAGAGCGGAATTAACTACACTACTAAAAAATAAATAATAGGGGGGAGGTGGCTGTGTGATCCGGATTACGGATTGGAGTAGAAGCAGGCTCTGGTAGCCGAAGCGCCCGTTGGACCAGTGATAATGTGCGCCAATGTGATTGACGAACTTGGTGTAGGGGGATGAGATGAGATGGGATAGGCAGCCTCACAAGGCAAATGCAGCCAGCCACCAAACGGCACGCGGGGTTGGATGTACCGGGTGAGCGAAATGGAAATAACTGGAAGAATGGCCGATGTCACGATCGATGAGGATACAAGATGGTGAGACTAGGTGAAACGATAGGCGTCACTCCTCCTGTCCCGGGATCACGACGAAGTCGAACTCCACGTGTACATATATTGTGTACGTAGGTATATTGTATATAAGTGAGAGTGTGTGAGTAGCAGGTGTGTGCAAGTGTGCAAGAGAGGGAGAAAGATGGTGTCCGTGTTTTGTTGGGCTGGCTTATTATTCTTTTTTTTATTCGGGTTTCCTCTCTCACTCCCTCCCTCTTTTCTTCAAGGACCTTCCACTTATTTACGGTGAAAAACAGGCGCGGCGATTTTTATTACTGGGGCTCTAAACTGGCCTCTCGCTCAGGGAGAACATGGAGGGATTGCCAGACCGCCAATAGAGAAATCCTGCCTACCTCCTAACAAGACGGGGGACCCAGATGACCAGTGGTCTTAGGTACAGATGCAGGTTGGCCTCTTGACTTGTTGCAGAGACCATCGGTAACGAACAATGTTCGATCAAGAAACCCCCGTCAATTGATCGGACAGAGCTGTGTACCTAATTGCCTACACGTGGAGTGTAATAACTAGATCGACTTCAGGGCAAGTTCAGTGGAGGAGTCTCGTGATGGCATGCGAATGTCTCGTCTGCATTTGTACAATGTCAATCAATGTATGCCGGATTCCTCCTACATACACGTATATATAATATAACGAATGTATGTAGGCAGCTATGCGCTCAGTCCCCAGAGTAGTCGTCCGACCCGACTTCTTGTGAGCCCGAACCGCGCGTGGACACTGGCTGATGGTGTTCTCGCGCTGTCGAAAGCACAAGGGTTTTAAGCCTTTTCCTTGGCCGAAAAGTCCCTTGTTTCTGGGGACCGGGCCCCTATTCGGCGGACGAACTGCCACGTTAGCTCGTGTCCTATCATTTTGCCTGACCGTCTCATGCGTAGGAACAGCTCGACGGGCAGTGATTAGCTGTCGAAGAGTTCTGCATGCAGTAGCGTAAGGGTTCGCTCCTTGGTACTATGCGTGTAAGTGGGATAAGACGTAAGGTATGAATGCGGTCTAGACGACATCACACCGGCCATTGACTGGGTTGCTGCGACTGTTAAACCCCAAAAGGTGTAGGCCCGCGGGTCCGTGTTAACCAGAGATGCCCGCCCTGGCCGCCCTTCCCGCGGGCCAAGCCGACGAGGCCGATAGGCCAAACCCTCCATGGACCCCATCTCCACACTCCGCTTTTTCACTGGGCAATGTTGTTACACGTATGAGAGCATTTTACGCCGTGGCAGTACTGTGTATGTAAAGGGCGAGGATGGTGGTTGGGGCAAGCAGCCCGTGACAGCCAGGGCGACCAGTCCCGACCGTCCTCGCTTCTTCAATTCGGTAGCTTATGTATGTATCTTGCTATGGGGGTTTCAGCTTGCTACGTTGATGACGGCACAGGCCGAGCTGTCGGTGATGTGACCGAAATGCACTTGTGTACAGTAACCCTACCACGACCAGCCAACCGAATAAATTCACATCATATGCGAACGCTGGCTACAGCCTGCAGCACCGACCCTTGCCCCCAACCCCGTCTGGTAACGAACGAGGCATCAGATTCAAGATATGCGAAAAGCAAAAAATGAATCGTGAATGGCACCCTGGTATTCCAGTATACTCAAATTTGTCGTTGCTCAGCCCCCCGAACAGACTCATCTGCCGTCATCCTAGCAGCATTGCGGCAAGGCTGCAACCGAACCTGTAGTGATTGCGGTGCATTTGTCCTCCACAGCCAACACCAACAATCGATAACTCGTAAGGTATCGTTTTACCCTGTGGCACGTAAGCATTTCAAAACGTCATTCCGAAACCTCAGCCGGTGGCTGCAACCACTTGCGACTTGAGCTTACTAGCAACTGCGGCTGGTAGAACGGTGACCTGGAAATGCAGACCTGAGAAGAAAAGGAAGAAAGATATAATAAGAAAAGGATGGTGGACCAAGTTGAAGTGGCCCACCAAGACGGTGAAAACGTCTTGGATCTCATGTTGAACGCCTGATGTTTTGGTTGCAAAAACAGAGACAGAACAAAAACCATCGACCCAAGCTCCGGGGACGCTGTGCATCGGCCACGATGTTGTATGGCGGCTTCCGCAAGCTGACACCCGTTTATTACTTATAGAGTATGCGACGCGCTCTCACTGCCCGTCCTTCCCTTACTATTCCTCCTCCTTCATCGCCGCGCCAGGATCCCAGCCTATCAGGAAACGCGGGCGCGGACGACTTTAGATAATGTCCCAGACATCTTCAGCGGCGTGACAGAACTTGCTACACGCGACACTAGCCGATAGGCTGTAATTGCTGATGGAGATCTTCTCATCTACATACTCATCGGCGAAGTTGTCAGTTCCCTTGGCCATGGCGCCGACGAAAACACATATGCTTTCCTTGGACTCAAGGTCCTGGATGTAGTCTCTTGGACGCACGATTTGCTCGTCAAAACTAAGAGTAACCTTCCGGCAATTGGGTGGTAGGTGGTCGGTAATAGGGTTGGGGATGACTCGGAGAAGCTTCTCTTGCGAATTCGTGGACCGAATAGACAGGCGGTGCAGTAATTGGACCATCAGACCAGCAAAGCGCTTGAATGTTCGGGGTATCCGGACAGTGGGCGACACCTCGATCAAGGTGCCCTTTGCGGTGTGTATGAAGATCTGCAGTTTGCCAGCTTTGTTGATGGGCGAGTCGAGGAGAGTCAGGAGGCACTACGTCGGTCGCAGAGAGTCAGCATGTTGGATGCAGACCAGTTCTTGGTTGAACAATGAGACTGGGGAGAGGGGGCAGGAGGGGGGAGTAAGAGAGGGTAGCACACCTGATGGGTTATGTCGGGTCTTGCATCACTAATATCCCGGTTCATCTTACGCATGACTCCGATATGCTCGTCGCTGTTAAGAAGCGAATACTTGTCTTCGCGTTGCATGCCCATGCGGCCGGGACCACCGCCGCCGTGGGAGGCCTTGTAGGTTTCGAGGCTGGCATTTGATAGGACAACGATCAACCTCTGCGAGTCTTTATCGCTGTTGGCAATTGGGACATGCTGCTCGGCAACGAGCTGGGGCAAAGCTGGAGGGGGCAGCGACTGGGTGCCTGTGACAAGAGCCATTGACGTCAGACTTGCGCAAATAATGGTGTACAGAACTTAAGGAGTAGAGTAGAATAGCACGAAGCTTCACGTCTCCACTTCCCGCATCAAATTGTCCTGGAGTGAAGTGAAGATGCAAGTTTCTTTATTCAAATAAGATTTTTTCTGCTTTCTACTTACGGGGGCGCTTTCCGGCACGGGGATAATCTGTCGACGTCATTGTTCTTTTGTTTTGTTTTTCTTCTTATTCGTGTTCTTTGTTGTCTAGTTAGTCTCTCTCAGATATCGCGATGGACGACGATAAACAAGAGTCGAGGCTTAATCTCTCGGGGCTTGGTAGGTTTTCTTAGGTAATCAGATCAAATACCTGTGAATTGAAACGAGGAGGTGGGAGGTATAGGAGTTTGACTAATCGAGAGGAGCCCGAGTATTGAAGTCTAACTAGAAGACTTAAATAAAGGAGTCGAGTTGTCGGTGAAGAAACTGTTCCAAAGTTGGACCTTCGCTTTTTCTTTTTACAACGGGGGAAAATTTAGTTGTATGGATGAAAGACAGAGGAAAAAGTACCTACGTACCTTAGGTTAATCCTTTTCGTGGGACCACGCGAATCGTCCGATCCGAATCCGATTGGACCTTGAATGGTACTCGGAGATCTTATTAATTGGAGCCGTGCCTCAATAACTAAATGCAAGGTATTTTTTGGTGCGTGCCGTAATCTGTACTCGGGGTCGGCTCTCCCCCACCATTATCAGGTACGTACGTGCATCATGTTCTGGCCCCTCCAAGCCCTCCCAATTTCTACATACGTCCAGTACTACCGTACCCCACTAGGTACATAATCATAGCATATGTACCTAGCATGTCGGGGCCGCTGCAGGTGCTGTCGGCCAATACTCTCCGTCGGCCATTTTTGACAGCCGATTCGGTCATTTTGGCCCAGAGAATCCAATCATTAATTTATATTATGACCGTCTCACCAACCCCTATCACAGGTCATCACTATTATCACCACTAGGTACCATCTCAGCCTACTACGAACCACAAAGTGAATAGATTGGTACACTATGACCGGAATTCCGATATCTGTCGGATCACCGGGCGCCCAGCTCACAACCCCTTCATCTCACATCTCGGGTTGACGATAGCTCCCCCGGCTCCGGCAAACCGTGGCCCACCCATCAAGCCATCGTCCATCAACATCGTTGGACAATGACGTTGATCACCGCCGTCCCCCGCAAACTCCTGTCCTTTCCCCAGCCTTGGCAACGTGAGACAATTCGATCGTTGTCTCAACTCAGGGCTGTATGCCCATATTCCCGGTTGTCTTGTTACGTAATTTCTACCAATCCAAGTGAGCGCGAGCACGGCACAAGCACAGACATACTGTCATGATATAATCCGATTGTCACTCAGGTTGCAGAAGCAACTGGTCCAAAAAGGCCAGGGAGGACATCATCTGTCCTTGATCTAAGCCCTTTCGCGCGACACGAACATGTCAGCCTACATATGTACGCTGACTACCGTATAATATGCCACAGCCCTTACGGCGAAACAACGTTGCCAGTCACTACATCCCTCACATTCGGCAAACTTGCTCATCATACCATGCTTAGAGTATCATTGTCGCTTGAGGCATTTATGATTGTCTTACGCCATTACATCTAGCCTTCAATCTATTGGGCCTTGGGGTTTCATGCCGTAACATTTCTAACTGAGCTTGACCACGGCACTGATGAGGTTGGCATGTCATCTGTAGACTCTCCCACTGGATGACATGTATTTCCCAGGGTGAGCAGGCAAATGGCGTTGGGATCCAATAGGAACTTTTCTGAGGCTTCTTTATCTCTCTACTTTATGCCCAGCTCATCCGATAGGCTTGCCGTCTAGCATTCTCTGGTCTCGGATTTAACGTTGTAGGTTTTAGTTTCCCCTTAAATTAACGCTTCACTTATAGTCGTAGCTTACTCATATTATTAAATACAACCCACACCATCATGTGTTTAATTCGCGGTTTATTACTCAACAGTGAGAACCGTCGTTTATGTATTAATATCGTATCATCTAGTTGATAACTAGGCTCATACATATCTGTCCCCGAAGTCACAATACGCTTGATTAGCACTACCATCGAATGCTCACACAGCAATGTCTTCCGGTTGGAGTCGTAATATTCATGGCCTAGAGTTACCGACGGTATGATAACGTCACAAGTGATGTTAGATATAATGAGATAAATAATGGTTTCAATATATGTTTGACGTTAAATTGTTAATACTTCTACGTATTTCAAGTCGTCAGGGAAATGGGTTTGGGGGGATAGTGAAACCCATGACTCGGGATCGCCCAGAATCAACGAGTATTATCGCATTTTATCGAAGGTATTGATCACACACAGCCAATACAGTAGAAGTCATGCTGGTAATGTTCTGACTCCTAAGTGAAAGCCATCTGAAATCTCAAGTACACCCTTCTTTAGAACATCACTCATTCGCCTTAACAGGCTATTTGATACATATAAATAAAATTACCAAGAACACATGTAGATAGAAAATGTACATGTTGCACAGGTTTAACTACCAATAACCTCCTTCCACCCAGCAGGAATCGTACTCCATCCCCGCTAAGAGCGTGGTAAAGAAGGGTCGTGGTTGCTATTACTAGGGTAGGTCCTGGGACTCTACAAAGGGCCGGAAACTACTATGAGCCTAGGATTCATGTGGTATCAACAGCAGTTTGGTATACAGGCAGTTTGAATATAATATGAGACTTCATTGGGGGACCGGTTACGTGTCCCGTAACTATTATGTGTGGGTCGATGGACTTGATATTATCAGAAAATGAAACCATTGTGGCGTTATGACCTCGTACATTATATGACTAGTTCCCGGCGTGCTTGGGAGTCAAAAATGTAATCAGGTATGTGAATTAATATATGTGGAGTCCTTTCTGTAACTCTCGGGGCGACTAGTCAGAGCTGATTTGGTAAACTCGAAAGTGTATAGGTTCGTACGATGTGCTTATTAGTTCATCATAACATGATGGCTTACATATAGAGGATACAGCGATTCCTAGCTAAATACCCTCGTTATACCATTTCTAAAATTATAAACAAACATATTAAAGGGCTGTGTACTCTTGCCTCCCCTTTAAAAGCTAGGATGTAAAATATTTATAACTTAAGTAATAACACTACTTATTAAGCTGTTTTTTTTTTTTTTTAAATATTTTCCTTATATATCTTTTTAATATCGGTTTACTTCTATATTATAATAAGACGAGTTTATTAAGACTTGGTTTATTTAAGTGTTTTCGAGATAAATCTTTTTATAAACAGAGGAGTTTAAAAGGTAAGTAGCCTAGATAAGCAATGGCTAACTATTAAGAACCATGTCAGTATAAGGGTTAAAGTTAACAAGGTGGTGCGCACCCTTCTAGGGGACAAAGAGACTGTTAACAGGTATAAGACACGATACTTCAAGTCGTTGTAGTTCTAGTTCTAATCTTCCGCACGGCAACTACGTTATTACCTACAAGACCATACTAGGTGCCTTTTGACACTACACTTCTGCCTACTTATTTTCAGTATCCCTCTGCTATTTATATTTATATTGATTAATTAGTCATACGTTCTCATGTTTCTCAATGCCGTTATTAGATAGTGGACCCAATTCTCGTTATCAACATAATAAGCGTGAAGAGAGGCACATAGGTAGTGGTAGAGTGGCCTCCCATACCTCCATGTATGGAAGGCAGGTCTCATCGTTAATATTATTTGGCAATATACGCGCCTTTATCTGACCTCTAACAACCTACCGGATGGGAACATTATCAGCACGAGCTCAGTTCAAAGACATAATGGCAGTCGTGGAGGGGTCATTGGAGGTGATGGTGCGGCTGAATTATTAGTGAGGACCTGGCACCGGCCAGCAAAGATCCGGGGGGTTACTCGTTATCATGTTGATACTACATGGGTTATTACTTCCCTGCTCCTATACTAGGCCGTAGCATATGTAATACCAGATACATTAATATAAGTCATAAATACTTCTGCCTCGGTGGTTATATAGTAGGCGGCTGACATATCTCAAAAGTGATAAGGAATAAATATATCTTACTAGTTAATAAGAGCTAGGATGGAGCTCCCTGTATTTTCCCTGTTGGTCCCGAGCAGTGTCACCGTCGCTATCGTTATCTCCCACTACCAATCAAGCGTGAAATCCAGCGCGGCGTATAATTCCGGAGCACGCTTTGTTATTTATCAATGTCTGGTCCGTGTTCAAGTCTTCAGGTTTCCCACGACGAGACTAACTCACCACGTTCAAGCAGGCTACCGAGTACACGACTTACACGGATCCGGCATTCAGTAGCCATTATGCCCGTGCCGCTTACACCGAACTCATCCACGGCGGATAATACTTCGCTGGTCAAGACACCAGCTTCGGCGCAGCCTAGGCAAACTACTTTACTCGCGAACGGCAGCGGCTGGTCATGGGACGGGATCATGCCCCAGTGGCACGCTCGACATCGAGGGCGCCTATGCGGGTCTCTCAGCCTGCGAGGAGGTATCCTAGATCAAATATCTCAGCAACACGACACATATCGTCGCACCATGGGGTGGCATCCCCCTGTGGGTACGAATCCCCCGTGGTGGTACAGCTCTGCTGGTGATTCGAACGCCCCTCGTCGATACGAACTCACCCGTCCTGGCGTATAGTAGTGGTACTAGGATACCCCTTGACGGCTGACCGTATTATATAATATTGCAGACTGACATGACCTATCAGTATAGAGGGAACTCGCATACTTTCGATGGTGGTATGGCTACCGGCTAACGTGCCTTTCTGTGGCATCTTCCTGTTTGCTGTTCACCAAATTTCCGAGTGACCGAGGAAGGGTGAGAAAATCGGTAATTCTTGTGTCGTATTGTGTTGAATATCCTTATGGGAAACCTTGAAGGCTTTGGTGCTTAAGAGTCTATTTCTCCAATTCGCGGTCCAACACAAGGACTAGTTTATCTATAAAAAAGTATAATAGCGTTAATGTTTAGCATCTAGCCTGGAAAAATACTGACCATCTTGATTTGGAGAATCTCGGGGGTGCATTGGTGTTATACGAAACAGCCAGAACGATGGTAGATTTTTTGAGGCGAATTGTGTTTTCTATTCCTGTACTCTGCCGGTATCCTGTGGCAATATTCCCTCGGCTCGTGGGTTATGTTAAAGGAAAATACTTTCGAAGTCGATATTGAAGTGGGGAGCACAAAATGCTGAGCTCGGATCTTGAATGATACATGATTGTTTCTGCGTTGGGCCGTAGGGATTTGACCTAATTAATATGGCTTCTATTAGCACTTGTGATCAGCCAGTGGTAGAAATAATGAAAATAGCAGTTTCACCTACTGACTGAAATAGGGGCGGGGGAGGGGGACCACTACGTGGGTCCAAATAACCAGGCTGCCGCTCAAGGCTCAAGGATTTACGAGAAGGAATATATCTTTATACTGAGCGTATTTTGAGGGGAAACGTTCTTGATACACGGCCATATCTAGGCACGTTAGGCAGATTACCAATGTAGATAACCACGGAATGCCGTTGTTGCTGTTTGCTATCTCCGGGATGTACTGTACGTACAGCTCGGTACAAAGGGAAAATACCCAAAACTGTTACCGAGGGACTGACTCTATGGTTTATAGGTCAAAAGGTCAATTGCTTGTCAACACAAGCCAAATACCCGTACTGGTACAGGCGCCTTAGCGAAGAGGTTATCGTACTCCCTTTGGGGCTATTACTACCATGGGAGAGGTCAGGGGTTCGAATCCCCTAGGTGCCCAGCAGCTTGGTCTTCCAAGATTTTTCTTTTCCTTCTTTTTATACCTGTCGGTGCTCATGAACAATACGAACCCGTAGAAAAAAGTACTACATGCACTGATACTACTGATTGATCTGGTCGTTCTTGTTATTGCTGCTAGGTTGTGGTTTATGAGGGTATTCCGGTGGTTAGTGAGGACAGTGTTCGTAAAGGAGCCATCACAGCCTGTTCCCATACCATTGATAATATGAATTTGTATACTCAAGGGCTCGTAGTGGTCCTTAAATTTAACTACCACAATAATCACTACAATCCTTAAACCTGCCGTGGTTAAACATTACACGATGCTCACAATGCTAGTGCAGCGAATGTGGTGGGAATATCCACTGCTACTATTGGCAATTGCCTTCTAACACGGAAAGACGTGTTTTCTTCAAAACTCTGTAGAATTCTCTGAGTTTTTGAGTAGCCTACACATTAGTCGCTTGCTCATTGACTGCCTAGGTATGAATGATTATTGTATCACTGCAACAGCAACACCTCTCATACGTACAACCACTGAAGATATCTACAGAATATGCTTCTACATTAATTATTGCAAAGAGTAATAATTATGCAAGCTGTGTACAGAAAGAGAGTGCTTATATTCGTATTTGCTCTTCTACATAGTCAGGACAAAGACAAGCTGCCTAAGTCTGACCTCGGAATGGGAGGCCAACAACTGTAAGACAATTTGGGTCTTGACTTGCTATATGTCTCGCGAACCAGACAGCAAACCATAGCGACTAGAATATATCGCAAGTGTTAGACCTCGGGCGTAGAGGGAAATATTAGAATGGCATGAAGGAAGCTATGAGTATGGCGGTATGAGTATTGAGTATGGTGATATCAGCCATGCCTCAGTACAAATTAATAGTATTCACCAGCCGGGCAGGCAACGTTGGATTGCCTCCTGTTATGAATCGACTGAAATGATAAGTTTGACTTGACTTGAGCCTTTGCGTAGTCGCGATCGCAACTACAGAGTCATAATTTACCAAAGATACCTGTGATGAGAGGAAATGACGCCATTGAGGTTCTTCCTTATTGTCCCTGGCGACGGACGCGTTGAGATTGGGCCGCGGGGTGGACCACCATACGCAAGGATCAGCGGAGCCAAATTTACCCGAATTCTCTGATTGCCAATGTCTGCATCTGCCCTTCTGTGCCCCACTCCCGTCACTGACTTGCCCTGGGCCTGGGCCGCCAGGAAACTCTCTAATCGATAACCAGACCCTCTCTAAATTTCTAAAGAGCAGCAAGAGGGCTTCATCAAAGGTGAACCGAAGAGCAAATGAGCAAGTGAATATCACCTTGAACGACACCTCTGCGCACGCAAACACACACACACACACACAACAGCGTTAGACAAAGCAACGACTCCTCAAGCTAGAACCATAATACAGACGAGCGATTGACACCGAAAGTCCCTGCAGAAAGAAGGTGGAAGGGGGGATATAATTAAGGGACACACACATCTAGTGGAAAGAAGGGGGGAAACTAGAGAGAGGGAGGGAGAAGAATAAGAAAAAAAAGGGGGGAAATGGCCTCTGAAGTTTTAGCAGCCGCCGCGACAGCTGCAACGACAGCTGCAACTACAGCTGCGCGGCGGGCAGCAAAGGAGTTTCACGGCATTGTCGTCTCGGCCGGGCTGATGGACAAGACAGTGAAGGTGAAGTTGGGCGGGTTGCGCTGGGAGCCGAGGGTGCAGAAGGTGGGTTTTGATTCCTGAACCATATACCTACTACCTACCTACCTCCTATCTCCTATATGCCTTCTTACCCTTCGTCGATACCAGGTCCCCTTTTCCCACCTTGAATGATATCCCCCCCCTTCCCCCACCCCCCTCCTTGTTCATAATACCCAATCACACAATCTCTATCAACTAAACTTGCTTTCTTTCTTTCTGCTAACCTGCCTAACCTCCCTCTGTTGCAGTACTTCAAATCTCGGCAGTACAAGCTCGTGCACGACCCGCGCAACTCAGTGCGCCAGGGCGACGTGGTGGCCATCACGCCGACCTGGCGGGTGTCGCAGCACGTGCGCCACGTGGTCAAGCACATCATCGCGCCCTACGGGGAGCCGATCGAGGCGCGTCCGGCCGTGCCCACGTTGGAGGAGCGTGTGGCTGAGAGGCAGGCTAAGCGGGCCGCCAAGGACGAGCGCCGCGCGGTCATCAAGGAGGAGCGTGCGAGGGCCCGGGACGAGGAGAGGGCCGCGATCAAGGCCAGGAAGGCGGCCAAGCTGAGGCCCATACCAAACGCCCAGAGGAATATGGCTGATACTGACACTACTACAACGATGACAAGCCCGGACGATGTTGACTGAGAAACCTGATCACTGTACGGAGGAATAGAAAAGAAGAAAAGGAGAGAGGGGAGAAAAGTATGATGAGGGAAAAAAAACCCCCCCCGAATTATGCTTGATTGGCCTCGGATCTGATGAATAGGAGAGCCCATCTCCCATCTCCCATCTCCCCCATCTACACTGTTGCAAAGCCTAAGAACCAGCAGGCAGGTTTGACATTCCATAGACGGTGTATATATGTATATGCACACATTAATGTAAAAAACATGTACGTATAACTCCGTAGCTAAGAGGGGAGGGGGGGGATGTAAAGGGCGTTCCAATTGCGTCAGCCAACGTAAAGCGTTGAATATCTTGCTTTGCTTCCTGGTATCTCATATGTGCCAATACCATACATAGTTGGTGGCTGCCAGACCTCCAAACTCCGCCCCCTATTTATTCTTTGATCCCGCCTATTCAGTTCAATCCTTACCAACCTGGATTTTCCACCAATCTATTGGGAACATTTCCAATCGCGTGGGTGGATATGTCTATCTCTCTCATCCACCACGCTCTCCAAACTTCTTCGCCCAGTCTTCGTACTCCTTCAATCCTTCCTTGCTCACGCTGGGACGGATCATTTGCAGACTGGCTTGGAAATCACAAAGTTCTATCGGTCGAATCTGATCCATCGTCATGTGGAGAAGGGCCTCACCGAGCGAGCGAAGGGGTCCCATCGCTGCATCTTTAGCCAGAGCCGTGATGTCAGAGCCAGAGAAGCCTAGATAAATCAGTTTGTCAGCCCAACTAATTCTCGCCTGCCAGTTTGATTTGTTAAGTTCATCTAGTACCTTCTGTCAAGCTTACAAGTTCCGCTATGTCAGCATCTGTAAGACTGTGTTTCTGTTGGCCCAGGAGTGTTTTCAACTGCGTGGCTCTGGTCTCTGCTTCAGGCAAAGGAATATACTGACGCCTTACAAATCGACGTCTTGCTGCCTCGTCGATTGCCCATGGCAAATTCGTAGCCGCCAGGACGAGTACTTGGTTCACATCGCCCTTGTCTTTCCCTACGCCACTACTCTCGCGTCCTGCAGCAGCTCTCTGCAGATCGCTCCATTGGATGAGAAACTCCGTCTTTATCCTTCGGGTAGCCTCGTGATCGCCCGATCCGGATCGTTGGGACAATAACGAGTCTATCTCATCAACGAAGATGATGCTTGGAGCCATGACCTTTGCTAGGGCAAAGAGAGCACGTACGAGTTTCTCAGATTCTCCAAGATATTTACTCGTCAGGCTACTTGACGAGATCGAAAAGAACGTGGATTTCGATTCTGTCGCAACCGCGCGGGCCAACATCGTCTTTCCTGTTCCCGGAGGCCCAAAGAGCAACATACCCCTAGCTGGTTCGCGAAGGCCCATAAATAAGTCGGGTCGTAGAAACGGGTATACGACAGCCTCCCTTAGAGCATTTTTGGCGATTTCCAAGCCGGCAACATCCCCCCAATGGACCTCGTCACCATGGACCACAATCTCGTTAAATATCGACTTCGCTGCCGTCTCGTCTACGCCCGGTGGTAGGCTCTTGAGCATTCTCCGCTTCCTCTTGTCCCAATCACTCAATGTTTTGGTCTCTTCGTCTTCCTTCGAACCTTCCGAGGATAAGGCCTCAGTTTCAGCAGTCAGTGGCGACTCCCTCTGTTTACCTTTAGACCTCCGACTACGAGTCGGGCTTGCTCTTGTTTCTTCGTCACCAGAGGTTGATCTGTCCCTCTTCCCACGATCTGATCTTAAACGGCCGACTCGCTTCTTAGCGCTGTTCGGCTCAGGAGTCCTACGAGGCTCAACTGGTTTCCTTCTTATAGGTGATTCTTTGGAACTTGCCCTTGGACTAGGCCTTGGCAGGCCCGTATTAGACGCACTAGCTTTGTTCGACTCGTCGTGTAATGACCCAGTTCTCCTTCTTGGTCTCGACGCCCGTTTTGCTGTGGGGCTAGGCTCCCGCCTGTCCTGTATAGTAAGCGCATTCAAAGCGCTCGAAGCAGCCCCTAGGGCAAGGGAGGATGGTCCATTTGACGTATAGTCGCCCGAGGTCCGCCTTAGAGAGTCGGGGCTAGATTCGCCATCTTGCGTACCCACTGGAGCGTTCTCAGTAGACACCACGAGCCTCCTCGTGTGGCTGTCCCAGTACATTGTTTGCGATGTCGGGCTGTCTCGTACATGTTCGTTTGAGTACCGCGGATCGGAAACCCTTGACGAACCACCCGTATCTACCGGAGGAACCCTTTCAACGCTTTCCCTTGGTCCAAGATGGCTCCAGGCTAGTGTAGCTGCCTTGCTCGCACCCGGACCCTGACCTACTTTGGACGGTGTCGAACTGTTTGTCCTCGAAGGCTTGTCACGTTTACCAGATCGAAGTGTTGTCCGCATGATACGTTTGCCAGGGCTGGGAGATCTTGCAGCTTTCCTAACCGGTATTGCTGGGCTATAGGGGGGCAGGGCCGGTGGCCTGGCCGACGAGGAGGATGCCATTTGATCAATTAGAGAATTGCGGCTACCCACAACAGCTTGTTCTGATGAGCCCCTAGGGGGCAAGGGTGGTCGTTTTGGTAGAGTGGGTGTGGACAACTCAGGGTAGGTTATAGCAGGTATAGTCCCATCGCCGATATATCCCCTATCAGGGGTATTAGAGTATGATCGGGTCGCCGCTGTTCCTTCGGGTAGAGAGCCAGTGGGTGTACCCGGTAGTGTTGAATCTTCCCGAGATAGCCTGAGAGCTTCAAGGAGATCGATCCTCTCTTTACACTGCACTTCTAGAGCTCTCAAGCTGTCGAGTAAAGCGCGTTCGGTCTCCGACTTTGGGGAGTAGGCAGGGTGCCTCTTGCTCGCAGGGCTCTGGCGTATCTGCTCGAGCGCGTTCTTCCAACATAACATCGCCTCTTTCTCGTCACCCTAGTCGTATCGGACCTGTTAGCCTCCCCAATGGAAATGCAGTATGGAAGTCCAGATCATAGTACCTGGCTTTCGTAGAAGACGGCTGTCGAGCATTTTAGGTAGCTATCGTCGTACGTCTTTTGTAGGCTCGAAATGCTCTTGCTCGGCCACATTCTTGCGCCAGCGCACGGTAGACCCTCTCTGGTGAAAGCGCTTGGGACATGCTAGTATGGACAGACAGTCAAAGAATGCAGATCAGACGAGGGTGCAAGAATGAACAAGGAGGTACGGTCGTATCGCTGCTCCTCAAAGCATCATGGGTTCACGGGTGTGTGCATGTACTGGACAGACTTGATTTGGACTGATCACGTTGTACTCCGAAAAGTAGGGTTGAGATGGGACGGGAAGGTCAGAGTGTGACGTCGTCACAATTAGTGGTCAATGGTGGGGCTTAGTGTGGCTGGGTGCCACTCATCGAGCTGGAGCACTAAAAACGCATGGACCCAACAACCCGGATTAAGGAGCCTTTTATTGGATACCATTCTTGCTAGGTAACCTTGCTAGGTAACATTACCAGTGTTACTCTCTCCCTTCGAAATATTCAACATCATTCTTTCACTTATCGTCCTCTTCATCCTCATCGCGAGGTAATTGCATCCCCATCATCCCCAAGATGTTGCTCGCGGGACCAGCCATCCCTGCCTGGCTCTTAAAGCTTTCAAGTAAGTTCTTGGCAAGGTTATAGTCAATGTCCACCTCTTCGTCGCCGCTCTCCTCATCTTGAGCTTCAGCTCCCTCGGCAGCTTTGCCTTTACCTTTGGCTTCCGAGGCCTCCTTTGTCCTTAACGCCTTTGGGTCATCGGTCTGGGGATCGAGCTTCAGGGCGCCCAGCTCTTTAAGTTCTGCTTCCATCTGGGCTGCTAGCCGCTGGATATCTTTATCCTCATCACTCTCACCACCGTCATCTTCCGAGCCCACTCCACTTATCTTGCTGATAGTATTATTTGACGTGGCTTGGCCCGACGGCTTCGGGGCTTTGTCTAGACCCACAGGCTCTTCGGGTGGTAATCCCATCATCTCTCTCATCATCCTGGAGAATTGATCCTCATCAAAGCTGACAGCTTTATCTTCATCCTCGTTATCATCCTCGTCCTCATCCCCATCTTCGTCGGAAAGGTCGTCATCTTGGTCCATATCTTCCATCTCCGCTCCGTCCATCCCGGCTGTTTCGTCATTAAGGAAAGCCTCGAAACGAGATACAATCTTTCGCAAATCTGCCTGCGCTGACGAATTGCCAAACCCGTTCTGCGCCCCTCTATCGGTACCCCGCTGGCCTTGTAGTTCATTTTCGAAATCTTCAAAATTAATGTCTAGCCATGATTCGTCATCGTCTCTGTCGACACCTGGCCATCTTTCTATATCCTCATTACTCGGCAGGACTTGTTCCCCATCTTCTTTCAGGTCTTCGAGCACTATAGCGAATTCACGAGCCAGGCGATTGTCCTTCCTATCAACGCTAGCAGCAAGCATCTCGAAGCCACTAGTAACTTTCATGCCCATCTCTAGGCGTGGTATAGTCTTCTGGCTCCCTTCTGCATTGCCATCCTGCTCTTCAGCAGACTCGACGATATTCCCCCATATTGGCGGCGTTCCGAAGCGCTGTGACTTTAACTGCGCAAAGAGGACTTTCGTAAACTTGACACTAATCGTCACTAGATCGTTGGGTGGGAAATTCAAGTTTCCAGACAAGGATGCGAGAGGCTTCATTGCGATAGGATCTCGAAGATAGAATGCCTCAACCGCAGGTGCTATAGCCGTAGGTTGTTCGTGCAGAAGATATGCCAACTTCCTAGGAATTGTGACCACCGAGTGATGTATCGAGTCTGTAATTTGTGCTGGGTACTTTTCCAAGCGATAGAAGGCTTCTGCCTCAATAAATGTAGAATGCAAAAGAGAGTCGGACCTCGATTTAATATGGCGAACAGCTTCACCCAAGGAGAGGGGCCTTTTCTCCCCGGAGCTGGCACTCAAGGGAAGCACTTGAAGGTTTCCTTGGTGGATCCAGACCCTGTTACTGTCG
Organism: Biscogniauxia marginata; assembly: GCA_022695795.1. Classification (NCBI taxonomy): domain Eukaryota; kingdom Fungi; phylum Ascomycota; class Sordariomycetes; order Xylariales; family Xylariaceae; genus Biscogniauxia; species Biscogniauxia marginata. Next base: position 25,686 of record MU404206.1, read on the forward strand.
ATCTCTGGGCTCAACCATTTTGGTAAGACATTGGCTGCTTCGACGAGGAGAAATTCGCCGTCGCTATCAAATACTCGTACCCAAAGACTTGGAAAGGACTTAGCCAACTCTCGAAGCAGGTAGACTATCAGCCACTCGTCCTCAACGGAATCTCCGTAATCGGTAGTGCCATGCAAGTAGACTAGGTCGTTGTCTCTTTTGACTTGCAACTGGAATGAGTCGCGCTGCCATATGTACTCACTGGCGATGCGACTACAAAGCTGGATGGCGGCTCTCCGAACGTTTTCCAACTCGGCTAGAAGGGCGCGAGCATCTATCTTGCTGTCGATTAGGAATAGCATGTACTCGACGCAGTTGTCAGGCAACCTCCTGGGAAAGCCATCGAAACCATCTTGAAAGAATTCAGTCCTATCCTCAGAGTCCATCTGAAAAAGTCTGTTGCTAAGGCAAGCGGCCAAGGACAGAGAGAGGCTTATAGATTAATAACCCGAGAAGGCCGGGTTTGACGGTGTAGTGTAAGAAAATACTGGATTTCGTCTGCCGAATCACTTTGACATGATGCTTTATACGAGGTTAGGTATACTACCTAAGCAAGGTACCTTAGGTAACCTCACTTACCTACCTTGTATCTTGTAATGCGAAACTCGAGGTAACATTTTCTGCGTCTATGTATTTATCGCAGCACATGGATATTCGAACCAATAGTTATGCATCTATAGAGGCGTGCAGAGTTACAACTGCCCTCGTAGCGGGGTTGCACTGAGGCTATCCTTTGGCTAACGCGTACTAACTAATTAATTTTAGCGAGGTCATAGGCCGATTAAAGATCCGTGGCCCCGCAAGGCCGGGGCTCACTAAGTTCTACCACTCCCGCACGTCCGGCGCGTCAAAACCTCTCGCGTTCGCGTTTTCTCCCTAATAAGTTCAATTTTATAGCCTTGATAGACGAGGCATTATCGTCACGACGTCCGTCCTGCGCGCAGGCACCCACACGGCGGCAAACGGCTTCTCCACCGACCGACATGATCTTTGCAATCATCCGTAGACAATAACACACGAATTCCGAGATTGGTGCAGCTTCGCCCAAGTGCACCCCCCACCATTGCAACGCGATGCCTGCCGCAGCCTCATCTAAGCGCTCTCGACGCGCCGCTTTCGGCGGCGACGGCGACGGCGACGGCGACGACGATGGCTCCAACGATGGGGTCACAATTACCCAAGCTAGCTCAAGCCTGAGGAATGATGCTGTCAGTCTATTGTCGCTCTTCCGTTCGTCTACATCGACTAATACTGGCAATAGCAGCGAAAGAAGGCCCGCGTCTCCAAGGCTGGTACCAGTAGGAAGTCGGCCTGGACACCTCCAGAGCGGGATACGCCAGACTCCGATGATGATGAGGTTATGCAGGAGCCGGATGCTCCGCCCACGCCGCCCGCCGCCACCCAATACGAATTGATGCGAGATGCTGGGTTCAAACACCTGGAGTACATCGAACGGGATGACCAACGAGCGACACAGCGCCTGAAAGATCGACCCGTTCTCATCGGCGACAACCACGCCTCGCTCAATGCCATTATAGAGAGTATCACTTGCATCAATTTCATGTGTCACGTTCGGTTGCACTGCGAGCTCGGGCCCCTTCTCAACTTCATCGTTGGCGAGAACGGAAGCGGCAAGAGTGCCATCTTGACTGCTATCACTCTATGTCTGGGCGGGAAGGCCAGTGCTACCAATCGTGGCGGGAGTCTGCGAAGCTTTGTCAAAGAGGGCCAGGAGCACGCCAGCCTGATCGTCAAAATAAAAAACCAGGGCGACGACGCGTACAAGCCCGATTTGTTCGGAGAGTCCATCATTTTCGAAAGGTGGTTTACCAAGTCGGGCTCGAGTGGTTTCAAGTTGAAGTCGGCTGCCAGCAGAGTCATCTCTACGAAGAAGGCTGACGTTGACGACGTCGTCGAATACTTCTGCCTACAAGTCGACAACCCGCTCAATGTCCTCTCCCAGGATAATGCGCGCCAGTTCCTGAATGCTGCCACCCCGGCGACGAAGTACAAGTACTTCGTCCAAGGCACGCAACTCGAACAGCTCGACCACGACTACCAGCTCCTAACGGAAATGCTTGACGCCAATGAGGCCAAACTGAGTGAGCACCAGGAGAACATATCTTACCTCAAAGAAAAGTACGAGAAGGCCGTCAAGCTGAGGGATGCCGTGGGCAAGAGTGCAGAGATGCGACAAAGATCTAAACTTTACTCGAATCAACTGGCGTGGGCCCAAGTCATCGAGCAGGAGACTATACTCGAGCAGAAAGAGGCGGCCATCCTCACAGCCGACGAAGAAGTATCGGGCATGGAACAGACTATCGCCGAGAAGACAAATGTTCTGGATGGCATCGATAACAGGATCCAGGAGGCCGAGGAGGCGACCGAGGCGGTTCGACAGGAGGAAGGCCAAATCAAGGAGCAAGAACAGGAGGCCAAGACGAACTACGACAACGCCAAGAAAGCAATCGAAGAAACTCACGCACAAGAAAGGGACATCCACAGCCAGCTGAGCAATGCCTCACAGAAAGTCAAGGAATACGAGAGGAAGATTCGCGAAGAGGAGCAGCGGCTAGAAGCCGTAAATGGCGGTGCCCTCGCCGAGAAACAGAAGGAGCTTGCGGACGCTAAGCATGTTGTAGAGGAAATCCGGGAATCGATTATGACTCACAGTAGTGCCCTCCCCAAACTGAACGAGGAGTTTGCTGCAGCAGAAAGAGAAGCACAGGAGTGGGGGGAGCGCGTTGAGCAGAAGCGGAAAGAGTTGTCAGCAGCAGAGGCTCGGATTCGAACCCTGTCCCAGAATCGTAGCGACCCCTGGGCCGGGTTTGACGCACAAATGCCCCAGCTCCTCAGACTCATCGAGAATGACAACGGCTTCACTGAGAAGCCGATCGGACCAATAGGTGCACATGTTCGATTGACAAAACCCAAATGGTCGACGGTTCTAGAGAAGTTTTTTGGACAGAGCCTGAGCGGCTTTATTGTCAAAACCAGACCTGACCAAGTGCGGCTACAAGCTTATATGGATAAGCTGAGAATACGAAACTCTCAGATCTTTATTGGGAAAGCCTCCATCAATAGACTGAGAGAGCCTGATCCAAATTTCGACACAATTCTGAGGGTGTTAAAATTCGATGACCAGCGCGTGAGGGATCAACTCATTATTGGCCAAAGCATTGAGCAGACAATCCTTATCGAAGATAGAATAGAAGGCCAACGCGTTATGCTCGATGGCCAGTCGCCCGAGAATGTTCTTGCTTGCCTATGCTTCCACGACTCGCGAAGAGGCCATGGTCTTCGAATTAGCAAACGCGTCGGCACTCATTTCAGCACCTCACCTATTACTCCCAACCCCGACCAAAAGCCCCGAATGAAATCTGATGAGGATTCGCAGATTGCTTTCTACAAGGACTCCCTGGAACAGCTTCGAGTAGAATACAGGGAGTTGGAGGTATCAGGGAGGAACTTTCAGCAGGCTGCTCAGCGCGCTAGTCAAGCAGTAGCCCAGCATAAGAGACGAGCCAAGAGCTTGGAGTCAGAGCTTCGGCAGGCCTCTTTGCAAGTGACTCACATTGAGGAAGCTCTAGATAAATTTGACGGTCTTGATGGAAGACTACAAGGATTGAAGGATGACCTTGAGGAAGCCAAAGCCCAAAAAGACCATTACGGCTACCAATATGGCGAGCTCGCCATGCAAAAGAGCGAAATGAACAAGGAGGTCGAGAATCTCAAGCAAGAACTCAACAAAGCTAAGTTGGCCTCTCGAGACTTTAAAGCCAAGCTCGCCAAGGCCGAGGACAAGGTTAAGAGATACCAGGAGACACGACGTGTCGCTGTCGTCGAAAAGAACCAAGCATATGAAAACCTTGAACTCGCCAAAACTAGGAAGTCTCAAGCGGAGGGCTCTAGAGATCGGCAAGCCGCGACGGTAGCTGATTATACACGGCAGGCAAGCACGGTGGTTCCTGAACGAGTTTATATACCCGAAGGGGAGACTTACCAAAGTATTGAGCGCAAGTACGAGTCTATCCGAGAGCAGTTGAGGAAAATGCGGAGCCAGCTAGGAGCGTCAGAGGAAGAAATCAACAACCGGGCAGCACAGGCTACCCAGGAATATCGCGAGGCCAAGAAGAACAACAAGAACCTCACCTCGCTTGTGGATGGCCTCAAGAAGGCATTGATGGACCGTCTAGGCAAATACAGAAGCTTCCAAAGGCACGTCTCGGCGCACGCGCGGACCAACTTCGGCTATCTCCTTAGCGAGCGTGGCTTCAGGGGTCAGCTTCTGTTAGACCACAAATCTAAAAAACTAGAGGTCCAAGTCGAGCCCGACGAGACGAGAAGGAACGGCAAGGGGCGGAATACGAAGACGCTCTCGGGTGGAGAGAAGTCATTCTCATCTATATGTCTGCTACTCGCTATATGGGATGCTATGGGTTCGCCCCTGCGATGCCTCGACGAGTTCGATGTTTTCATGGACAATGTGAACCGTGCCATTAGCACAAACATGCTGGTTAGTCATTTTATCTGGTCTTCCCTCTCCCTGGATATCCACGTCCAAAACTAACAGGTCTCTAGATCACTGCCGCTCGTCGTTCCGTCGGGAAGCAGTTCATCCTCATCACACCAAATGCCATCGAAGGCCGGGCAAACATCGACAAAGACGTCAAAATTATCAGGTATGTTTTAAGAATCATTCATATATTCGTCAAGTAATCAATGAGGCGTCCTAGACACTAACCCTTGAATAGGCTCACAGATCCCCGGCAACGACTGCTCGCAGATCATTGATTGTGTGTTTATGTCTGCGTCGGCAACACCGCCATCCTTGCGGCGCAGACTAAATGTATTTGGAGTTCAAAGCTCGGCATGGCTAGGTGTTTTGGTGGAGTGAAGTAGTGTTACGAGGAGTCCAAGGCGTTCTTCTATTGAGGAGGTTTTTTCCCTTTTGCTTTTTCAATGCGCTTTCTGGTCACGTATACTTCGGAATAGCTAGTTCACAGGGTGTGTACAATGAGGACTTTGACGGCAAAAAAACCACAAGGGAGTAGGGTAGGCGTTATGTATAGGCCTCGTGGCCCTTCCGGAGAGCAGGGCAGTCAGTGTATGTGTTTATTATTCACTAATCTACGTCCATACTCAAATGGCGAGATATATGTACATCACTACTTTTGTCCACGGGTCGATCCATTACCGCTTATATATACATGCATAATGTTATGCCGGGATTTCTGGCATCTAAGTATGGAGTCCTTACATTGCGTCTCATCCATGAGTTGGTAATCACCAAGCTTTTTTTTCGTAGCCAGTTCCATGCCCGGTTCATTTTACTTACCCACTTCAACTTACCCTATTCAATTCACAGTTGCCGGCTTTATTTTGGTTTTCTTCATGTATTTTTTGTCATATCCTCACGCCCTTACTCCTCAGGACGTTGACCCCGGCCGAGGCCGTGAAGCTGACCCACTGGGCGACGCCGCCGATCGCACCGCCGAGCCGAGCGCCCTCATCGAGCCGGCGCTGCAGGAATGCCCGTGTCTCGGTATACCCTGGCGACCGGTCGTTTGTCATGAACAGCTCTGAAGATGCGTACACGGCCGACAGCGCACCACGCTTCGTGTACCACGAGGGGTCCACCGACGCGTCGCCCGCCAGGTGGTATATCTCGTCCGCTAGGAGGGCGAGCTCGCGCAGCGAAGAGGGGACGTGGCTGGGCTGAGCCATTACTGCTAGTGCCTGTGTGTAGAAGGAGAGGAGAAAGATGAACAAGTCAGCTTGGGTCGTAGGTTGGTTGGTTAGTTGGTTGGGGGGCGGGTTGGTAGAGGTAGGGAATATGCTGCGATATGAGGTGCTGCGCCGTCAAGGAGCGGGGCGGGGAGGGATGATCTATCTTGAGCAGAGGGGGGAGGAGGGAAAAACGGATCGGTTCAGGGTCTTGATCCAGATGCGGAATGCTGTGGATGCTAAGCAGCGTCTTTCGTACCTCTTGCCATCGGTGGTTGACGTCCTGATTTGCTAACAGTCTCTCCCACGCTAACCGTTCGACCTTGGCAGGGGCGTGCAGTGATGCTTGGTCCGGGGTCCCGAAGATAGTCTCGCTTCGCGGCGCAAGGGCCTCCCTCTGGGTCACAAGGTGGTATCGGATGAGGCTGAAAGGCCCCTCCGGGAGAAGGTTCGTGCTGATGTCGAGATATCCGGCCGCCCGGGCCCCGAGAGACAATGCATGCTGGGTGAAGCCGTGTTCGGGTACGTGCTTGTAGGCGGCGGAGAGGATAGCTTGTTCGGCCGAGGTGAAAGTGCCGGGCGGCGGAGGATGATCGTAGGAATGGTAGGCTCGGGCGGCCGCAGAGGATCTACCATGAACGTGCTGGGCCCGCCGGAGCGCAGTTAGCCTAGTGAAGGCCCGTGATGGAGCCATTGGTACGGTTGGAGGTGGTGGCTGTCCAACAAGCGAGCTGCCAATATTCACATGCAATGAGAATTACAGGCGTCCGGGTTATTGGAGACGGTACTGAGAGCGACTCGGAGGACATCATTTTCGGAAAATTAGTTCTACCGTGACCCATCCTTGTAGGTACATAGGTACTTACTAACTAGGTATAGATCCAAGTACCTAGGTACATACATATAGGTACCTAGGTATGTCAGTCCTCAATAGGGGTAGTATACCGGCAATGTGCTGAAGAATAGGTACATAGGTATTGTATATGCTTATTCTTCAATCCCAACTCCTCTATGTTAACTATTAGTTACCTTGGATACAATTGGTTCGTTGGGTGTGAGAATCATATACAGTCTTGATCCTAGCTTTCACTGGTAAGGATATGTTGTGATTTAATAAATAGGTTAGGTAGCTGGCAGATTCAGCATGCAATGCCTAGCAAAGGTCCGAAGTACGTAGTATTGACTCATTATCATACGTATGTATTAGTAGAAGGGGGCTGCTTTGTTCATCAATGTATCTAGTCAGATGTTACTGTCCTTGAAAATGATCGTGGTCGGGGAAATGAATACCACTCTAGCTATTCATATAATGTACCTGTTAATGTAATGTAATACGATTTAACCCCCCTGAAGCACATATAGTTACATGTAGTTATTAGCTCCTTTTCTTTGCTAATGATATTAAAGGTGCGCCCGCTCTGCAGAATTCTTTCCATCTTTCTAATCTTCCGTTTTCTGCCGCGGTAAAAGTTGCAGAGGAAGGAAGAATTCGGCTCGTGGCATATAGACAAATATTGAAATATGACGAGAACGACATTCGCTAGGAGTCCCTCCCAATAGAAGAACTACGTTGGTCTAGTCAGCCATGGTGGACCAAGAACTCAACCCCAGATCACGTTCTGTGGTTCCGTATAGTAAAAGTATAGACATCGGAACAGGTCAGAATCGCATATCCTAACCCGGCTAACCTAGCAATCGAGATCAGCGATCCCCTGGACCCATCTATTTCGAGGACCTCGAGGAGATCAGAAAATATCGAGGCTCTTTATTCAACCCGATATCCTATCATAACCCCTTATCGTGTATACATTGGTCCATTGGCATCTATCCCTGGCCAAACGAGTGACCCTGTCCCTTCGTATAGATTAACAACCCTACAGCAGACGGATCATCTTTCCAAACGTTCCTATTGGACTTGTGTTTTGCGGAGTCGGTGATTTCTTGTGACTGTGTGCCACCCGGCGGCCAAGATAAACCAGGGATAATGTGACCTGGCTTCGCCTTTGTCGAAAAGGCCATTGGAAGATCAGTGCCCTGTAGATGGCGCTCGTCAGATGAGAATGCATGTACGTATCTCTTTACCTGACAAGGTAGATGAGCGGGTCCTGATTATACAGTCAGAGGAGAGCCTAACGCTGTTCGCGTTCGAAAGGGAATGTGTTTAATAAGTAGGTACTATTATCGTGTGATGGAGAAACAATAGTGTGAGTAGCGCCATGTGCATATAGCCCAGGATATCCTGTTTTTATTTTTCGGACAAATCCACCTTCAGTCCAATTATTGCACTGCTATAACTAGGATATAACTCATGATCTGTTTCGAGTTCCTCGTACATACGTCTACCAAACTACAAGTCACGGCTAGCAAAGCGAGGAGAACAGGGAGGGAGGGGCCCGGTCTGCAACGCCTCGTAGTAAAACAATAAGCCATTCAATTTTCGGCGTTGCTTGCATCTAGGTGGCTGCAACGGCACATATCAATACGGCTGGGGAACCAGACCGATTTCTCCATGACGTTTTCTTTCTTGAACCTAACCGAGAGGTGATGTCTTTGGTACAGGAGACGCCTAGTCATTCCTCTCTATCTCTCTGTTTCGACCCCCTTTTTCTACCTTCTTCCACATAGCGCAGGGGATAAAGATTTACATCTTCAGCCTCTAAATCCTGAGTATACCAGCGGATGTCTTATAGTGAGTCTTCGAGTGAGTCTCAAAGAAAGCCCGATAGGTGGCCTTCCGAGTTCGGTGAGAGCAATCGTCACAGGACAGCTAACCAAGGGAACACTAGGAGCCATGTATTGTAATCATCAATGCATGGCAGTCGGCTCGCAAAGACTTAGCCCAGTGCCACCACAGCTGCTGTGTCACCACAAGCATCTCGACTGGGGAAGCAGATTGGTCCTCGAATTGTAACAGACAGCGGCATTTTTGTGCGCAACGAGCATCCGAAGTTTCCAATCATCACGGACAGCCGTCCAGGGGTGCGAATAGAGAGATGCTGCGGCATAGTGACCAAGTTAAGGTTTCAATAAACCATAGATTCTGTCGGTCCCTTCCTTGTGCTTCCTGTGGGCAATCGAGATGGACATTTTGCCTGCCTGTCTTCGCACAGGGTCGAGTGTCGACTTTGGTAGGGGATGGTCAATCATCAGAACGGGCGAGCAGGGGTATTTTTTTAATTCCTCGCCAGGAATGCAGCTCGCTTGGGCCAGGCAGAGGCTACATATGGATGGAGTATTTTCCCTGCGAGCCATGTTTTCTATGTATGGCGGTGTACCTGGTAAAATAGTGGACAAAGAATTTGCACAGTCCCCATGTGAAGATCACCCCCGAATTGTGCAAAACTATTTTGACCACCATATTTCTGCTTGGTAAGATCCGTCATATACGACCTGGTGGTTGCATGTACATACATATACATACTCGTAACTCTAGCCTGGAGAGACAGCGTAACCTTGATGGACTTGCCGATCACTCCCATCGCCACCACGCAGACCACGCAGACAGACACCTACCTAGTGACCAGTGTAGCTAACATATGCGAAGGAGTATAAAACGGGGGCATGAGAGCCCTCTTCGATGGCTGGAATGCTGCTCGTGGCAACTACCCTGTGCGGACAGGCAGCCAGGCTCAGGATGAGTTAGGTTGAGACCCAACACCGGCCGGAGCTCACCTAAAGGAGCGAAAACTAGCCAGGTCGTAGCGATTTGATACAAAGTGCGGTGGGTTGGGGGCCTGGATTGCAGGCTCATTCTTCGTTGCCTGCAGGTCAACGATCGCTATTACTAAACCCCTGGTTTAACATCTCATACGGGGTGAAATGGAGCGTGGACTAAAAAAGCCACCCGTGGAGGGACAGACACAGATCTACGCTTTGGTTGTGCGGAGGCGATACAAGTTGACTACTCCGTCCATCATATTCATCGATATTGCTGAACTACAGGGAATGATCGCCTCCATGCGGATAGGAGATCAATGGGTCATGCCGCCGAAGCTTTGTGAATGTATTAGAATCTGAGATTTGAGATGTGAGAGACAGGTAATGTAGGGTCAGAGCCGAGAGCCACGCAGGCGTGGGTTCATGCTGCGGGTGGCCATTTTCAGGAGTGCTAGTAAATAAACCCTGCAGTCAGAAAAAAAGTGACAGCTCAGAAGCAACGATGGGGCCAAGCCGGGAAGAAGTTGACGACCAACTCGCAGCAAACTACCACGGCGTTGATAGAACAAGCCAGTTACGGAGGCGGAAGTATGCTCTGTGGAAAACCACAACGCCGAGGATCCTTCCACTCGAGGCCCGCCCGATGCGACTGTGATGACGATCCCAGGCATAAGTAGGCAGAAAGAGGCTGTTGAAGCATGCGAGGCGCCTGCGGGCCGGTCTCCAGCAAGATACCTGCGGTTACGGCTGTGGATATCGTCAGTGACGACCTTACGAATGGTTTCGGCTACAACTAACATTCCTGAAGGTCTCCGCTGCCGTCTTTTATTGTCCTGGGATTCGGGAAGCGCATACAGGCAGGCTCTACAGCAGAGTCAAAACGTTTGAAAGTTATCGCATGTTCAAGTGATATATTGTCCCGCATGTGACCACATCTCGTGACTACCCGTACGAGTTTAAAGAAGGGAGACGGGACCACCTTGTCTGATGGCGCGTAGCCTGGTCTAATGTACCCTCTGCCTTTCGCTCTCCATTCTCTCTCCCTCACACAGAGAAGCCCTCTTTCTCAGGCTGTCTTTCCATCTCCCGGTGCTCCCACCCAATAGCCTCCATAATTACCTGGCTTGTTGTAGTGGTGATATTCTTAGAGATGTAGATGTTGGTAGATATAGATCGGTATAGTGTCTGCCATCCTAAGTGCTGTAGAAATACATACCAATTTGTTAAGCCACAAAAGCTCCACGTAGTGTGGGATTGGAGAAGTAGTTATATACCTACCAAACACAGTTATCTCAGCTCAATGCTCTCTCTGTCTTCACTGCTACCCTAGTATACTCCAAACATGAAACAGGCCCAATAGTGAGAAGCGCATGAATTCCTACTCTAATGCCCCCCGTAGCACTCCGGTAGCATTCCTAATATATTTCTAGGACCCTTCACTTGGCTTGATCTCAAGAACGTCCTTTTAAGCCGTCATGTGGCCCCGCAGCATTCTCCCTTCTCTGCCCTACGCTTGACCCATAATGCTCGGTAAACCGGGAATAAATAACCAGTAGGCAAGCCAAGATGCAGATAGACGATTCGAGTATACCTAAATGGAGCAAGCTAGTAAGGTCGAGGAGTAGATTAGGGTCTAGTCTGTGTCTCGTGTCTGATAGTTACTAGCTTCCTTGCAATACCTCGCTGATCCGCAGGTGTTTTTTCATATACAATTCAGCACCTCGTAGTCGACCGTTGTATGTACGGGATTACCATCCACGGAAGATCGAGCAGAGATGGAAACTTTGAGTGGCCATCGAAGTAGCACTATAAATGCATATCCGGGTTGAAGTTGAGATGAACATATATCATATATATATAATATATATATCGGACTAGGGAAAAGGGGGGAGGGAGAGGGGGTCTACAGAATGATCTTGACGGGGTGGTGGTAACAAGCACAAGCTAGATCGCACTTACATTAGGTATGTACTTGGAATAGAAACTCGCAAAGTACATCCAGAAATAGATATTCGCCTACCTATGGAAGAAAGAGGGTGACTAGGTAGATAAATTGAATACATATGTATACGACGACCTTGGCCGTTCCGGGAAAAGGATACCAGAGACATGGAGGCGGCACAGAACTGACAGATTGTGAGGTCACGGAAAGTGAATGTGGGCCCACGCGCGTACATGTAGGTACATATCGTAGCTGCATGTAGCTACGTACCTGGGTACATGGCGTGTATACAGGACCTCATGTAGGTACATGCCAACTGTGGTTCCCACTCATTGCTGATGGGCTTTCAGTGGTGAAAAAAACTTTAGTAGCCAATCAAGATGAACCAATGGATGGGACAAACATGGTAAACGATCCCTGCGGGCACGCCATCCTCTCCAGGAAGCCCCATCTTTATCCACTTTTCTTCACTCTCACCCGCCTACCTAGGAGCGATCCGTGAAACACTCTAATGTTTTTTTATTGCATTTTATTTTATTGTTTTTTTTTTCATTCCAATTTTTTCTTCTCGCCCTTCAACCCCCGTTTTCTCCTTTTGCCGAGGCCGAGTAGGTACTGCAGCAGGTCCCAGGCTACCTTACTTACGACTGGTACCATCTCTCTTTATCTCCAGTCACCAAGGTTCCAAGGACCCGAAGCTGCACGTACTACTAACAATTTCCACCGCGATCGCAAATCCTTGTTCCGACACGTTAATCTCCCTCGTCTGGGCGACATCTTGAATCGCGTCAAAGGTCTATCCAGTCCAATCCAGCCAGCCTCTCCAGCCTGATTTCCCCATCCACTCGCGACGTCGTTCAGCATCCAGTCGACACACACTGCATCAAAAGGTCGTCTGCACATCTGGTGCATTCCCGTCATCTACTAGAGGTACGTACAAGAGAGAGAGAGAGAGAGAGCAGAAGGCCTGCCCAGCTGACCATGCGGTCGCATATGCACCACTCTCCTCTTTTTTTTTTCTCCTGTCTTGTTCTGGTTTATTTTTATTCATCGCACGCGCCCCCCAGCCCTCTGCACACACATACACACGAGATCAGCAAATGGGCGTCGCCTTGCAGATGGAGAGTGTCAACACCTGCGTCCCAGATCCCAATTCAGTCCAGCCTTATCTACCACACAGGCTGTCTTCAAGTACTACGCGACGCAACCATGGTGTTGTGGCCAGCATTGATCATGTTGGCAGCGGACTAGACTTGGGGACAAGATATGGAGTGGTGCGTGTCTACCTACCTACCTACCCTAGGTGGACTACCTGCTCCCCAGTCTGTGTGTGTATGTGTGTGTGTGTGTGCAGATGCAGCGGGAGGAGAGGAAAGGGGAAAGAGAGGGAGACGGAGACGGAGAGACAGAGAGACACATTGATGAGAGTCACACGCATACAACTGCTACTCGCTCTTCGTCCTTCTCAAACCTAGTACCTCGGACCTTAGGACTTGGACCTTGGGCTTGGGCTTGGGTCCCCCCCCAAAGGCCCTCTGGTCTCAAACTTACTCCCCTCATGTTCCTCCCACCTTCAATGATTACCGTATCTACTACCGCTTGTCTTGTCTGCTTGACCTTGCCCCCCTAAAGAACTTGCGTACCTCCCTCCTTGTCACTTCTAAAGGCTCACCCCTCCATACCTACAGATTACATACACGGCCTGATCCGACCTATTCTATTGGCCCTTACTCATCAAAGTCTTGTCTGTCTTGTCGCAGAAAAAAAAAGGAAGACCAAATCCTTCTCAGGCGGCTAAAAAGTTTAACAAAAAAAGCCTCGCTCCCCTGAAAGAATTCGGCCATGGGTAAGTCCATAAGTCCGTCCATACTCTTCTATCCAGATCCTCGAGCGACACAGCATCCCCAATCATCCTCGGCCGACCAAGTCGTATTCAGCGGCCCCTACATCCGTCCATACGTCTCTGCTACATCACCTGCTTATTTCACCATCTTATACCTGGGCGTCTGCTTTGTCACACCAGCCCTCCCGGCCACTCTTCCGAGCTGTTTTGCTTCTTTCTCTCTACCGCATCCCGCTTTAGTCTTCTCTATCCACCTAACCTACCTACACATGCCTTCGTCTCTGTCTGCCTCTGCTTCGCTCCCGCGCACGTACGTACAACTGTACATACACGTACACACGCGATACTTTCATCGTATCGTATCGTATGCTACCACTGTTATTTCTGTTGTTGTGCTTGTTCGCGCAGGTCCCCCGTTCTCCATGCCTATCTACCCAGTCCTGCCCTACATAACCATACCCTACCTACCTACATTACATCTACACCTACACCCGTTCCGGGGTTTCCTCCCTTCCCACCAATCCTCTCTCCTTAGCCGCATGTCCAGAGGCATAAAAAACAAAGTGCCTCCCTGACGTGATACTACATTCTTTAACCTGCCATTCATTGCCTACTTTTGCCTACCATTAGTTCGGCTTTGTAACAGCCCACAACACTACCTGCTCCCTACTCCCTCCCACCAACTTCTACTTGCCCAATCAGCCCTCCTCGGCCTTCTTCCTCTACTTTTACTCTGCTCACTCAACCCACGCCCGCCTATCTCATAAGCACACCTCTACGCCTTTAATACGTTGCTGTTCCTCCCCACCTCTGTTCCTGAGCCCTTCCCCTTCCCGATCCACTAACGGTCCTTGCCTCCTTCTCAACCCTCCGCATGCAACTGCGGCCCGTTGTAATTGGCAGCCGGGTTAACTTTTTACTACATTGATCACTCGACTACTCACTCCCGTCTTTATCCTCCCTCTTATACGGTTTCGTGGCTTTGGATTTATTCTAACCTTTGCCTATTTTTAATAGCTGATACCGGAGATACATACCGCCCAGTAAGTTGTAAAAATAATCTTCCTGAATTTGAAGAGTGGCCACATTGCTCCGTATTTATTCTTTTCCCTTCCTTTACCCCATATCAACTTCAGATGACGGCAACTCTGTATTGGCGGCGAAACTCTAAATGAGCGCTTGTTTGTGCAGCCATTCAACTCTAGAAGGCCGCACTGCGCTATTTAGCCTGTGGACTAGATGAAAAGAAAGCAAAAGCGCTGTCACGATCAAAGCGTACTCGGATATCGTCCCAGCCGTCAAGTTTTCTGCCCAGAGGTCTAGGTCTTGACAGTACTCTCTTTCACCACCTAAGGCGCTCTTCGCAGTAAACTAGCCACACCGTTTGCAGGCCAAAAAGATTGCTATCCATCATTACCTCTTCGCCATTTCTTCTAGCTAGTTTACCTGTCGGCAACTATCCGGCTGATTACGTTCCTGTTGCCATTCATGCTCCACCTCGATACTAACGAGTCGCAGCGCGAGAGGTCTCGCTCTCCCCGACGTGGTCGATCAAGGAGTCCAGGTCGTTCGGCCCGACGCCGTTCATACTCTCCGCGGAGCCGGTCTCGCAGCCGCGACGATTATCGTAGAACGGATAGACGTTCGCGGTCTCCCATGACTGGAGCTGGAGCTACAGCTGGAGGATCAGGTTCGGGCTACGGGGGTCCGCCTCAGCGATCTTACGAGGAACGTGCTGCCGCACGCGAGCAAATGATGAATAACATCCGCGAGTCCTCACAACAGGACCGCCGTGTCTACGTCGGCAACTTGTCTTACGACGTAAAATGGCATCACCTTAAAGATTTTATGCGACAGGGTGGGTCACCGATCACGACGGGGGTGGATCTTTGCTTGGTGATATAGTATGGCTGACGGTGCTGCGATCTTCTAGCTGGAGAGGTTCTCTTTGCCGATGTTTTGATGCTTCCGAATGGAATGTCGAAGGTGGGCTTCTACACGTGATTCATGGCTGGTTTTTTTCTGGTTTCTTCTCCTCTGGCTCTTGTTGGAATTGATGGATTGACGGGTTGGGACCTTTGTCCGCGGGTTTTTGTAGGGATGCGGGTAAGTCAAAAAGTCTGGCATCCGCCAGCAGAGTGTGCGCGAGTGAGCATTTTGAGCCGTCCACTAACACGGAAATAGAATTGTGGAGTATGCTACGAGGGAGCAAGCACAAACTGCTGTTGCGACTCTCAGCAACCAGAACCTTATGGGTCGACTCGTATATGTTCGCGAAGTAAGGACCTCGCCTTTTCGGACCTCCTACGTTTGATATCGTTACTGAGCTTGGGAGTAGGATCGGGAAGCAGAACCACGGTTCATCGGTGCCACCGGAGGCCGTGGCGGTTTCGGAGGTGGAATGCAGGGTGGCTACGGCGGAGGTGGCTACGGAGGTGGTGCCGGCGGCGCTGGCGGCGCCATCGGAGGTGGCAATCGCCAGATATACGTGTCCAACGTTTGTCCATTCCCATTCCATTTTCCTCTGGAAATTTGGGGAGGTCGTGCTCGGTGTTAACTTTTCATCCTAGCTTCCTTACACCGCAGGCTGGCAAGATCTCAAGGACTTGTTCCGTCAAGCAGGTTAGCCTATCCCGATGTCCCTCGTCGATGTATTTTATGTACGGCTCACTAACTTGTGTCCGGAATAGCTCGCAGCGGTGGTGTAGCCAGAGCAGATGTCCATCTAGGTCCAGATGGCCGACCTAAGGGATCTGGAATCGTCATGTTTGAACATCCCGACGACGCGCGCAACGCCATTCAGCAGTTCAATGGTTTCGAGTGGCAAGGCCGCCTGCTAGAGGTTCGCGAGGACCGGTTTGCCCACCAAGGACCCGGCGGCGGCGGCGGCGGCGGCGGCGGATATGGCCGTGGCGGCTTTGGTCGCGGAGGCTTCGGTGGAGGCTATGGAGGCCGCGGTGGATTTGGCGGTGGTCGCGGTGGATTTGGTGGTTATGGTGGACGTGGGGGTTATAGCGGTGGCGGCGGTGGCGGCGGCAGCTCCGCTGGAGGGTACGAGGCTGGTGGTAATGCCACCACAGCTGCTCCAAACCCCTTCACGGACTTCGCCACTACCGGAACTGATCCAAGCGAAACCATCTACGTCCGAAATGTAAGTCCCGTTGTCCCATCCCTATGAGTTGGAAAGGGGCTAGCCTATGTTGACCACAGTTTTATCTAGCTCCCTTGGTCTACGAGCAATGAAGATCTCGTCGAGCTATTCACCACGATTGGAAAGGTGGAACAAGCGGAAATTCAGTACGAGCCTAGTGGAAGGTCCCGAGGAACAGGTGTCGTTCGCTTCGACAGCCAGACAACCGCCGAGACCTCCATCTCAAAGTTCCAAGGGTACCAGTATGGAGGACGACCCCTTGGCCTTAGCTATGTCAAGTACCTCACACCTGGTGGAGGCGACAGCATGGACACGGATGCCCACGGCGGCCTGACTCAGGATCAGATCATGTAGAGGGTTCGCTCTGGAGCGCACCTTGGTGCGTGATCTACGAACCATCTGACTCGGCGCGGCTTTCCACACCCCAGACCCGCCTCCCTTTCACGATCTCTTATTAATCAACTCCCAACTCTACTCGGAGCATATATGCGGAAGGTCGGTTAAATGGTCTCGGCGGCTGACGTCTTGTCCGTTGCATATCTGTGTACTACAATCTCTTTTTACAGCAATCGTTTTTCTTCGCCATTGAATTTTCTCTCTTCTAGTACGAAATACACGTCAGGTTGGGTGCGGAGAGAACGGATGGGATAATCTCCGGAGAACGATCTCGTTCAGCCCTGTCGCTGCTATACGCTTGACCGAGGCATGACCGAGCGCTTTAGAGCATCGACTTTACGGCCGACAGATAGCACCTAGACAGGGCCTCCGTGGCTCGACAATTTCACGGGCCAAACAGAAGTCTTACATTTCTTTTCCTTCACGTTTCCTTCGCGCTGCACGGAAAGGGCCCCTTAAAAAATTACCGTTCTGGCATGGAAAAGGGAAGTCAGGGTGCTCTAAATTAGATTGTATTTCGAATGGCATTCCGAATTTTCCAAGGTTTGGTGGTTGGCCTTGTTTCCGGGCGTATTTGGGCACGGTGAGAAGCGTAGGACCTAACCGGCTTGTCTTGTGTTATGTGCGTGTGTAAGGTTGAGTGTGTTGTGCTTTTGTGTGGCACACCTTAGGCGGCGGGCATTGGCTGGTAGATGCTTGTGTGTTTGTAATGTGTGACTGAACTGGGCGGCAAGAGGCGGGCTGCTCCTCATTGAGGGTCCGTGTTTGCACTACCGGCTAGGGCTGGCGTTTGGGGGGTGTGAAAGGCTGCTGAGTCGTGTATTATGACGCTGACTGCTATGTATACCCCTAACATGCACATAGCTTATACTAAAACTGACGCCTTTGCCGGCCATGACAGCTAACTCGTGATTCGCACTGACTTGATTGAGCGTAATTTGAACCGTACTCTTGCTTGTCCTAGGTGCCCTTGAAACAACACTAGGTTATATGCTGCTATGTAGTCTCCCAACCCGACTGACTCCTCATTACACGTCTAGATCGGTAAACAATGCCCTGGAGAGCCTAAAGAAATCTAACCATGCTTCTTCTCGTCATCTCAGGATCGACGAATTTCTTTGTCAGACCTCGTAATTTAGTAGAATGCTGCAACATAGATAGCGTAGGACGGCCTGCCTATAGACTGACAGGCTAGTTGTCTTTCTCCCACTATTAACCCACAGATGATCAATAGTTAACGTTGCGTAAAAACTTTACGCGATCGCGCCATCATATTGTCAGGACAGTGAAGAGAATCAGCTCAAGTTCCTCTCTCTGATCCATCTATCCATCCATCGACCCTGATTTCAACATAGCAAGTCGACTACGAACAAGAAGCCGACACAGAACCAACGAGTGCCTTCCCTCGACCGGTTTTATTGTTTCGATTTCTCCTATCGCGATTGTCTTACGCGACGAAGACGACATCCTATTCGCCTCGGAAGAGTCTTTTGCCCCTGTCGAAACTCTCATTCCCATCTAGCTTGCCCCTAACTTCTTCTTCTTCTCTTAAGGTACGAAGGGGGAGAGACCGAAGGAGGTAGGTTGAAGAAGAAGAAGACAGAGGAGGGGAATAGGCAGAGAATATCAACGTGATAGAAAAAAGAAAGGAGCGAAGGAAGCAAGATTCCCTTCTACAAGAGGAGGATGTGTGAGCTCCACCCGCAGAAGTGCGTGACGTGCAGGCTCGTGTGGACGGCGCACAAGAAGCTGGCCAGCTGCGAAAGCCAAGACCCGGGGGCGCGGTGTCCGGACAGCCTGTGCATGTACGTGGGGAACCCGCGGCGGCCAGTCAAGAGCGAGTGTGACAGCTGCCGAGATGCGAGGGAGAGGGAGGAGGAGAGCCAGGACGATGACGACAATGAGGGGAAGGATGACAACGACAACGACAACGACGACGAGGCCGAGGAAAACGAGGGTGGGGCTTGTCATAACAATAAGGGCAGTGGTAGTAACGCTGCCGGCGCCGCTATTGCTGCTCGTCGGAGGAAGAAGAAAGCCATGGTCACTGCGGGCTTTGGCTCTGTTTCTGGTCCCGGGGGCATTCAGAGATGGTAATTATGCTTTGCAGGGAAGAATAGGTAACCACAGTGTGGTGTAATCGAGGAGTTAGAAAACGAGGTAGGTAGCTGTACTATAATGTTTCGTTCGGGGGTTGAAGGGTTAAACGAGGGTCTACTCGGAAGAGTATTTAGCAATAGTTGGCTGGAGCTGGTACGGTTGTTCATTCTCCTAGAAGGCCATGTATATTTGATCTTTCTCCTTTTTCTCCTTAGCCCTTAATACGCGAGTAATAGACAAGTTTTATGAGATACATGGATTCTAAACATGCGGATATCTACGCTTGACGCCGATAGAGGGAAACAGTCCCTGACCTAGAGGAAAGATACATCCAAAGGTGAAATTTCCCCTGTGAGTAACCATACAGTTCTACGTGGTTGGATACTCACGTCCCTACCCACTCACCAGCTCCATCCCTGCGAGTGAAAGGGGCTAAGGAGTGCTAGTCTGTAATTGTTTTCGTAGACCTGTTAGCACACAGCCGAGTTTCGTTGCATGGGCCCATAACTATATCCATAGACATGCCCCTCTGTCTCTCTCTGTCTCTCTCTCTCTCTCGCGGGGGTAACGCTCCTCTTTCTCCCTCTACTCTTTTTTTTCCGTAACCGGGGCCTCAAGCCGCAGCCGCAGTAGCAGTAGCAGCACCGCCACCGCCCTTCTTCTTCTTCGCCTTTCCCTTCCGCTTGCTCCGGTCCCTAGGCTTGAGCGTAGTCATGCCCAACTTGCAAACCTCGGCGTAGCGCTCGAAGAAGGCAGGCAGAGAGTCGGCCTCGACGACGGTGGACAGCTTGATCTTACTGGCACGGTTCTCCTTGCCTTTGCTATTGGTGGCCCGGACAAGCACGGGTAGGGGCCGCGGCGGGTGCAGATCCGGGAATATGGTGTCGCTCGTAGCTTCGGGCAGCGGGGGCTGGTCGTAGGATACTGTAATTTTTGTAAATTTTTTTTACATTTAGCCGAAGTCTCTCTCAATGTAGGGAGGGTTTGTTTTGTCGGCCGCACGTACGTCTCTTCTGGGTCAGGACTATGGAGCCGTGGTCTTTGCCCTTCCTCCGGTCAAAGAGCTCGATGAGCTTCGTGAAGAACTGCGAGATACCGTAATGTATCTTGTCAGCACACTACATTTATAGTAGGGTTCTAGACAGGGGGAATATTTACCTCATCGTTGCTCAGGTGTCCCATAACGACGGAGCTACTCTATAGGCCTGGTCCTTTTTTGTCGAGGGCTACAGCAGGTGGGAGAGCGGGGGAGGGGAGAGTCAAAAAGTTGACGTGTAGTTTGAATTAAATCGGCGGACAGGTGAGGAAAACGCGGCGTGAGGCGGGTCTTTGTGGGTTCCCGCTCCGCTGTGGGGTACCTAAGGTAATCAAGCTAATCTCGCAGCCCACGACCCACTCAAGCCGCTACCGAGCTACATACCAACGCTAAATTTTCTATACCGAACGCTAACCTAGACTTTTCCACTACCAGGAACCTTTCAAGTGAATCTCTCTTTTTCTTTTTCTTTTTGATGGGGAGAGGCGCCCATACTCTTATAACCCTCCGTCCTATACATTCATTATTCGGATAAGATGGCTCCCCGACTCTCATCGGATTAGTGAAACAGCCCAAAAAGGGAAAGGAAAGGGAAAACGGTGTACTTCTGTAGCACTATTTTTTTCTTGTTTCCTCCTTTGCACCAGCTTCAAACATGGCGCCTGGGCCCGGAAGGAAACTATCGCTTCCCTCCTCGATACTCAAAGAGTTGGACACTCAAGGGCCCACGTCTTATACTAGGGGAAAGGGGAACTCTAGACACCAGCCTACGAGGAAAGAACTGCGGAAAGCTGCACGCATCCAGAAAAGACTGTCACAGAGCTCACAACTTCGGCGCCAACACCCCACGCAAACACAACCCTTCAAACAGACCAAGACTCCATCTCATAAACACGCGCGAAGAGATGAGGTTGATGATGGGAATGATGCTGACGCTGATGCTGACAACGATGATGATATAGGCGAGGGTGAGGGCGGAGGAGGAGAAGAGGAAGGGGAAGACATGGATGATGAGCTTGACCTAGACCTTGACGGGGATGAAGACGCTAGCTTGCTCTCCGGGAACGAAGAGCCTAGTCGATATCAACCTTCAAGGACAGAGCAGAAAAGGCTTTCCCAGGATGACAAAGAAATTGCCGCACTGGAGAAGAAGCTGGGGTTAAAAGGCAAGAAATCCTTACCAAAGACATTTGATGAGGATGGGCTGGGCGGTTTATTGGATGGCTTGGACGATGACGACGACGGCCTTGGAACTCTGACCAAGAGGAAACGCAAGGACGAGGCTGATGAGTGGCTCGCTCAAAAAAGACGGAAGGCCGAGGCTGCGGCTGCTAAAGCCCTTCCGACTGGCCATTCAAGCGGCAGTGACCAGGAAGATGTTTCTGGCAGCGAAGACCTCTCCGGCTCGGATGCCAATGATGACAGCCCAGGGGATCTAGAGAGGCTTGATGAGTCTGATGATGGCGATAGTGATGACAACTTCGAAGGCTTCTCAGATACCGGCAAGGTCGAGCCCGCGCGGCCGCAGCGCGAGAACCCCTATGTAGCTCCCACGACAGGTATCGCGAAATACGTCCCGCCTTCGCGACGCAAACAGTCCGGCTCTGACAATGAAGCTGAAGCTCAACTCCGAAGGCGTGTCCAGGGATTGATCAACAGGCTGACAAACGATAACATGGTCGGCATAGTCAAGGACTTCACTAATTTGTACAATACGAATCCGAGACAGACCGTCACTTCGACCCTCAGCCATATCATTCTAGCGCTAGTCTGCTCACCCGAGAAGCGACCTGATTCCTTTTTCACTATGATGGCTGGTTTCATTGCCGCGGCTCACAAGGCCATGGGAACGGCCGTTAGCGCCTACCTAGTACAACAACTCGTCGAGGTACTCGGGAAACATTACGAAGCAGCTTCTGGTGACCAGTCGGATGCCGCATCCAAGCATCTCATCTCCTTGCTCGCCGAGCTATACAACATGCAGGTTATCGGGTGCAATCTGGTTTTTGACTATGTGCTGCTCTTTCTGGAAAACCTGTCTGAGCTCAACACGGAGCTACTGCTAAGAATCATTCAGCTATGCGGCCCGTCACTCAGACGTGATGATCCACATGCGCTGAGAGATATCGTCGGTCGCATTAAGCCTGGTAATACGAAAAACGTATCGGTTAGGACGAGTTTCATGATTGACGAAATGAAGAAACTCCAGAGCAACAAAACCAAGGCAGTGGCCCGCAATAAAGACCTAGCAGAACAACGTACGCAGATCAGGAAGCGAATAGGTACCCTAGGAGGTACTCAAGATGTACAGCCTCTTCGCGTAGGCCTTAAGGACATCCAGGATGCAGATAAGCGTGGGAAATGGTGGCTCGTCGGAGCAAGTTGGTCAGGCAATAAGGGTGGCAAAGGCGAGGACAGCAGAGGAGACCTGAAGAAGCGAGATGAGGCTGCCGAGACTATCACTCAAGTGGATGATGACTTAGGCATCCCAGATCTTTGGCAACTTGCTAGGGAGCAGAGCTTCAATACTGAAGTGCGACAGCGGATCTTTGTAGCGCTCCACGCGGCTACGGATTACGAGAATGCCGACCTACTCATCAGGAAGTTAAGACTCAACAAGCACCAACGGAAGGAAATACCCGAGGTGATCGTTAGAAGCGGCGAGCGGCAGTCTCAATACAACCACTACTACACACTGGTGGCTTCCCGATTCACTGGAGATAGAGAGTTGGGGTTCCAGTTCCGACGGTGTATAACGACGAGATTTAGGAAGATGGGGGAAGATATTGACACAGGTGACGGTGATGATATGGATGATGTGGATGAAGCTGCCGACTACGACGTGCGATGGCTCTACAACACGGCCAAGATGTACGGCTCTCTAGTGGCCAGCAAGTCGATCAAGCTGATAGACATCATCAAACATCGGAATCTGGCGGCATTACAAGAGAAGACACATATGTTCACAGAAGTAATGTTCATCGCGATGCTCCAGGAGTGCAAAAGTGACGCGCTGAAGGAGGTGTTTGGCGGCCTAGATGAGACGGTCGGCCGAGGTGTGCAGTACTTTCTGAAGAAGCACGTGCGAAGAACGGATCTCTTGAAAGAAAAGAAGGAGAAGAAGACGGTCAAGAAGAGCTGCGATGCAGTGGTTGAGATGCTGGAGTCCGTACTGGCTAAGGCGTCACTAGAGTAAGAGGTTTATACCCCGTGCATACTACTTCCTATATGGTCTCTTGTCGCCCGTCTCCTTAGGCGCTAGGTTAGGGGATTCGCGGTCAAGGGGACAAGCAAGAGAAAAGACTTATTTACCTGCAAAGCAATGGCTATGCTGAGACCATGTTGAGATTAATCGTCTCTTAATGCCAGAAAATTTGGTAGGTAGGTAGGTAGGTACTCGTGTTCTACAACGATGCGAGCCAGTGACTTTAATCAGGAGGCGGAGACGGTTTCTTTCGGATGAGCGGCTAAGCAGGCGAAAATGGACCGCGCCTCGCCGCAATACCCAGTACCGAAGACTTGAAATATTGTTGGTAATTGATTAAGTAACGCCCGGGCCTCCCCCCCCCCAATAAAAAAACCTATCCACACCTGGCACCTGCTACTACTCCAAATCGGAACGGAACATTCCCTGGAGCTTCTCTCGACAAAAGCTACGCTCCCCATAACTTTAGTGTACTAAACCTCACCTAGATAAAATATATTCCCTATCTTACTTACGTACGCTTCACACCGTATTTCCCACCTCAATAACCTGCAATTGAGATCGCCCACTCCTTACACACGCCATGCTGGCCAGTCGTTTAATACCCCGGACTACCGTCCGGTCCGTTTGCCGTTCCCAGTCATCGTAGGTCGAAGCCTCTGCAGCTGACAGGCGGAATAAGATAAAATAGCTCGCCCGCTGACCGGCACTCTTTCTCCTAGCCTACCCACGGTTGTCTCGCCGCTGTCACGATGGCGCAGAGGCTATGCTAGCCAAGCAGGTTCGATACTACAAAAGAACTTGTAAGAAGTCGTCGCAGACTATTCTAACCCGGCGCAGAGGAGAACGACCTGGTCATCATTGGTGGTGGCGTGGCCGGATATGTCGCCGCTATCAAGGCCGGACAAGAAGGACTGAAGGCATGTTTTGCAGATACCCGACTGTCCCAGTCGCCGGTTGGCGAGTGATCGTGACCTTTGCGCTGACTAGTGTTAGGTTGCGTGTATCGAGAAGCGCGGCTCCCTCGGCGGCACCTGTCTCAACGTCGGCTGCATCCCCTCGAAATCGCTCCTCAACAACTCGCATCTGTACCATCAGGTCCTCCACGACACCAAGAACCGAGGTATTGAGGTCGGCAATGTGAAGCTCAACCTCGACGCTATGATGAAGGCGAAGGATACCTCCGTCAACAGTCTGACGAAGGGTATCGAATTCCTCTTCAAGAAGAACGGTGTCGAGTACATCAAGGGCACCGGCTCCTTCGCCAGCGAGCACGAGGTCAAGGTCCAGCTGAACGACGGCGGCGAGACCAGTGTTGTCGGCAAGAACATCCTTATCGCTACCGGTAGCGAATCCACCCCTTTCCCCGGCCTCGAGTTCGACGAGAAGCGCGTCGTCACGAGCACCGGCGCCCTTTCCCTCGAAAAAGTTCCCGAGAAGATGATCGTCATCGGAGGTGGCATTATCGGCCTTGAGATGGGCTCAGTATGGTCGAGACTTGGCGCCAAGGTCACCGTCGTCGAGTTCCTCGACCAGATTGGCGGTCCCGGCATGGACAACGAGATCGCCAAGCAGGCGCACAAGCTCCTCAAGAAGCAGGGCATCGAGTTCAAGCTTGGCACAAAGGTCGTCAGCGGCGACAACAGCGGTGAGACTGTCAAGCTCGAGGTTGACTCTGCCAAGGGAGGCAAGCCCGAAACCGTGAGTCCAAGCCACCCATGGCGCAGTCGCTTCTTGAGTTCTCTTCTAACCTAACTTTGCAACAGCTTGATGCTGATGTCGTCCTCGTCGCCATTGGTCGCCGCCCTTACACTGCCGGTCTCGGCCTCGAGAACATTGGTCTGGAGATCGATGACCGTGGCCGTGTTGTCATCGACTCGGAATACCGTACGAAGGCCTCGCACATCCGCTGCATTGGCGACGTCACCTTCGGCCCCATGCTTGCCCACAAGGCCGAGGAGGAAGCTGTTGCTGCGGTGGAATACATCAAGAAGGGTTACGGTCACGTAAACTACGGCGTCATCCCGTCCGTCATGTACACGCACCCCGAGGTTGCTTGGGTCGGCCAGAACGAGCAGGATCTCAAGAAGGACAATATTCCTTACAAGATTGGCACATTCCCGTTCAGCGCCAACTCGCGTGCCAAGACGAACCTAGACACGGAAGGTCTAGTCAAGATGATTGCAGACCCCGAGACGGACAGGCTACTGGGCTGCCACATCATCGGACCCAACGCGGGCGAGATGATTGCAGAGGCCACATTAGCACTGGAGTATGGCGCATCCACAGAAGACATTGCGCGTACGTGTCATGCTCACCCGACGCTGGCGGAGGCATTCAAGGAGGCGGCTATGGCGACGTATTCTAAAGCCATCCACTTCTGATCTGTGTACTATATAGAGGAGAGGGAGAGGGGGGGGGGGGACGGCAAATAGTGGTCAGGTTAGCATCGGTATCAAGGTGTACAATATTACAGCGTGCGAACAACATGAAAGGCCCAAAAAGAAATCGGTCCGCTAGAGCCGGCATAGCACTATGTGCAACTACCTATATTAGATTATATCCATCTCTTGCTAGAGCCTGATTATAGACTTAGACAGCCCAGATCTGGGTAGCGTAACCATCGAACAGCCACAACAGCAGCTTTGGTACACCTAAATAGCCGGCCGTGTCGGTCTTCAACGTTAGACGGGCCTATTGTATATATCTTTTTGTTTGTTTGTTATGAACTAGTAACTCTATATCCCTGCTCTGCTTAAACACTGTTGTATAGCAAGTTCTCTATGTCTCCTTTATGGCTCATCTCATCATAAAACATGATGGTGTTTACTTCGGCACACTAATCCCTCGCGTTGAGAAGGGAGATAGGACAATAAATACTTGTTCGCAATTAATTGAAGTTCCCCTCGCTTTTTTTAGACAACCTTTTATAGTCAGTCTTAGGTAGGTAGTTAGTAAGTTAAGGAATCTGCCTATGTAATACATGTATGTATAAGATCCGCGGTATTGATATCCTTGTGTACCGACTAGGATCTCTGCGCGCAACTGTGCAGGCATCATATTCATACTTAGAGTAAACACCAGAGAGTAAGCACCATCTGCAGAGCAGAGCAGTCCGGCGGAAAGGTTATTTGTAATAAAATAGGCTTACACCTTTCTTGGCTCTTTCAGCTTAGTTTACCTATTTTTTTCCCCAGCTCCATTAAAACGGATGCACTTCTAGAACGTGATGATTTCAGATTCCTACGTCTCCCGTACGGCAACCCAGGTTTTATCCTAGCTGGATGTAGGATGCAGGTTTACTCACGTAGCATTCGTTACCGCTATTAGCCAGGCTTTCCAATCCTGAAAAGCCCTCCATACTACCTCCCATAGCCACCACTCTGTCACTCGCTTGGAGGGGGGGGGAGGGGGAGTCGAATAGACCGAAAGAACGACGCCAGCTACGGCCGTGTGTCGAAGGATTATTAAGCTGTCGGGATACCGAGCACTGGACCCCCGCAAGCAAACAAGGCTTCGTCTTATGATGTGTCAAATATGTAGGTAAGGTAGCAGTATCTCGCGATCCTCCAACAACGCGAGGGACCGATATCTTCATGCCTCCCACCGTTGTGTTACATCTACAAGATGTTCAGTATCCTGTTTCAGATGGTCAGCGCGACGAAGACCTATATTTATATGTATGTGTTCATATGGAATTGGAAAAGAAGAGGAGACAATGTCTCACGTGGCGATTCGACTGCAGGAAACTTCACGCAACTAGCGGAGACGGAGATGGTGCACTTTGTCGCTCAACATAGCCAGCCTATCTTGGGTATGTATATTACTATCAAGATTTAGTTTCCGCCCCCATATCAAATTGTCAAGGCGTGACAAATCCGGGCACCTCGGCCCGTCAGCATGAACATAATAATCCCTATTGTTAGAAGAAAAAGCCACACGCATGTACGGAGCACGGAGTATGAGGTGTAGTATCGAGTGTATGTTTTCTGGCCTGCTTGCTTACGGCTTCTGCTTGACATTAGCTCCTTGGCAGAATAAGCTTGAATTTACATCGGCAGAGAGAAACAGAAACTGTCATACTGTACCTCTTTTGATCATCTCTAGATGTGGCCTGCATATTCCAAATAGCCCTCAACCTTGCACATTCATCAGCTCGCACTGGGTTTCAAAGTCCCACAACAACTTATATGATTGGCTGGTTGCGTCAAGCAAGGGGGAATATCACCATGCTCTGGAGGCCTGGAGGTAGACCGGCCATGCGATGGAATTACTGGTCGTACTGCGAGGTTACATGGCGTATATATGAGCATACCTCCATCCCCGAGCCCTCGTGGCATGCGAGCTAGGCTTGGTGGCTTATATACTGAATAAGTGCGCCTGAAACTACACCACCTCGCTGTCGGAAAGAGAGAGTTAGAGAAGCATACCTTCTTTTTTCTTTCTTTTCAACATCCCGTAGTATAGATAGGCATCATGGGGCTCCCAAACAGCGTCAAGGGTCAGCGCATCCTGCCGGTTGTCGTGGACGAGGTGGCCCGCGAGGACCCGAACCGTATCGTATACACCGTGCCCCATCTGAGCGACTCGGGAGACCGATTTGAAGACATTACCGCCGGCAGATTCGCCAATGCCGTCAACCGGACCGCTCACTGGATCGAGACACACATTGGGAGGGGCAAGAATTTCGAGGCCGTCGGCTACATTGGTCCACGTAGGTTTCTTTTGTTCGATGCTGAGCCGTCGTTGCAGCGAGATTCGGGCCCCTAAACATAATTTCCAGATGACTTGACCTACCCGATATTGGTCCTGGCCTGTAACAAGACCGGCTATAAGGCAAGTCTCACAACCCCGGCCGACGCATCTCTAGGACAAACCTGCTGATGGAGTGATTAGGCCTTGCTGGTTTCGCCGAGAAATAGCATTGAGGGAAGCATGGCAGTCGTCGACAAGACCGACTGCCACATCTGGGTGAGATCGCGCCGGACCATCACCATGGTCAACCAGATTCTCGAGAGGAAACAAATGGAAGTCCTCGACATCCCAGGCCTTGAAGAGCTCCTAGACCCCCGCCCCGTCGCCGAGTACCCGTTCGAGAAGACGTGGGAGGAGGCCCACCTGGACCCCTTCGTCGTGCTCCACACGTCGGGGTCGACCGGTCTTCCGAAGCCCATCGTTATGCCCTTCGGCACGGTAGCGAGCGGTGATGCAGTCAGCGAGATACCCCTAGAGCCGGGCGAGCAGATCACGCCGTCTTGGAAGCAGTCTGACTATGTCTTCAACCCGTTCCCGTGGTTCCATGTATGTTTAGTCCTCCTAGTTTACCCCTCGCGAGTTTCTCTCAGTTCCTCCGGGACGACGCTGACTTCCCCTTTTCTATCCCAGGCTGCCAGTCTCATGGTCAAGTTAGGCTTGAACTTCTGGCTCGGCTCCCGAATCGTCACGGAGCCGACGAACGGCATTATTAGCGTAGACACGATCGACCGTGTCGTCTCTAACTTACCAGTCGCCGTATTTTTTATCCCGCCCTCCATTGTCGAAGAGCTAGCTAAATCCCCAGAGACTCTCGAGAAACTGAGAACAAGCAGATACATAATCACCGGTGGTGGTGAGTACCAACCCTAACCCGAAATGGCTCGGGAGCTCCGCGGATGAGCGGGAATCTCGCTTACCATGAATATAAACAGGCGCTCTCTCGCCGCAACTTGGTGATATCGTAAACGAGGTGGTTCCCGTGCGCAACGGGTATGGGTCTACCGAGGGTGGCATATGGGCGCTCGTCGCACCCGAGCGAGACGATTGGAAATACTTCAAGTTCCCTGTTCAGCTTGGCGCGGAGCTGCGTGAGGCTACGCCAGGTCTTTACGAGCTGTTCTTTGTGCGGAAGCCAGAGTACGCCAAGTGGCAGGGACTGTTCTACACATTTCCCGAACTCACGGAGTACTCCCCTAAGGATCTGTTCACCCAGCATCCGACCAAGCCTGACCGGTGGCTCTGCGTTGGGCGTGCCGACGATGTGATCGTGCTCTCGAACGGAGAGAAAGTTCAGCCCGTCGATATCGAATCCACCATCATGTCGCATCCAGCGGTCCAGTCTGCTCTGGTGGTAAGTTAAGCCGTCTATATTCTGACACCTAGGCAGGTCTTCTTGGTGCCTGCAAAACGTATAGCTGACAGTTCACCGAAGGTCGGAAACAGCAGGTTTCACCCTGCCGTTCTAATCGAACTTCGAGGAACAACCCCAGAGTCGGAGACAGAACTAGAAGAGCTGAAGGACAGGATATACGCAGAGGTTGTTGAGAAGGCTAATGCGTCTGCGCCAACGCATGCTCATATCCACCGAGCCAACATGATTATGTGTGTCCCCGGCAAGCCGTTTCTTCGAACAGATAAGGGTACGGTCAGGCGTCCGGCGATGCTCAAGCTGTACCAGCAAGAAATTGACGAGTTCTACGATAAGCTTGAGGCCGAAGAGGCTAAGCTGTTGGCCACTGATATCGATGTCAGCTCGCCGGCGACCATCGCAGCGTGTCTGCAAACTATCATTGATAAACTGCTCCGAAAGGAGCTCAGTAACAGCGACAACCTGTTCGAGGCCGGGTTTGACTCCCTGCTTGTCTTCCAAGTCCTTGGTTCCCTTCGCTCAGCAGCCGAGAAACACGGGAAGAAGAACATAACCCTCGGACCGACCCTGATATACACGAATCCGTCGATCGAGAAGCTCGCCAAGGCGTTTTACGTCGCCCTAAACCCGCACATCAACGGGTTCGAGCACCCCGAGAAGGCTCACATCCGGCTCGCCCACGAGATCCTGGCGAGATACACAGATGGCCTTCCTGGGGTCAACCGCGACACCGTGATCGTAACGGGCACTACGGGCTCCCTAGGTTCGTACATGCTCAACGCCCTTCTGGCGAAGCCGCAGGTCAGGCGCATCTACTGTTTCAACCGGTCTGCCGACGCGGAGGAGAGACAGCGCGCGCTGTTCCGATCCCGGGGACTGACCGAGAACTGGCCCGCCAAGAAGGTCCAGTTCCTGCAGGCCGACTTGTCTAAGCCGGACTTTGGCTTGGGCGAGGCTAAATACACCGAGCTACTCGAGGGAGCTACCAAGATCATTCGTAAGCATTCTCCCACTTCCCCCCTATAGCTTAAATACTGAGTCAAAGCTCGTTCAAAGACAACCAATGGCCCGTCAACTTCAACTGGGATCTCTCCTCCTTCGAGCCGCACATCCGCGGAGTACGGAATCTAGTGGACTTCTCGCTACAGAGCCGCAACGGGACTAGTATCTTCTTCATATCTTCGATCGGTAGCATCACTAAGTGGCCGGACAACGAGCCGGTGCCTGAGCAGCCGATCCGGGACCTCTCGATCGCGGGCTTGCAGGGGTACAGCACGTCGAAGCTCCTAACGGAGATGCTGCTTGAGCAAGCGGCGCAGGTCGCCGGCGTCGACTGCTCCATCTGCCGCGTCGGCCAGATCGCGGGCCCCGTCGGCACCGGCATCAAGGGTGAGTGGAATCGCCAGGAGTGGTTCCCGAGCATCATCGCGACATCCAAGGCTCTCAAGCTGTTGCCCTCGAGCCTGGGCTCGCTCGACCGCCTCGAGTGGATCCCCGTCGACCAGCTCGCTAACATCATCCTCGAGCTGGCGGGGATCGGCGTCGGCAGCAAGCGGCCGGCCGGAGAGGAGGAGGAGGAGGAGGAGGAGGAGACACGAGAGCTCAAGGTCTACCACGCGATGAACCCGCGCGTGGCGCACTGGCAGGACGTCGCGCCAGTAGTGCTAAGGGCGCTGCCTGAGGGCACCAAGGTGGTGTCGTGGTCGGAGTGGGTGCAAGCGCTGCGGGACGCGCAGGTGAACGCGACATCGACGACGGCGCGCGACATCCCGGGGCTCAAGCTGCTCGACTTCTACGAGTCGCTCGAGCAGCCCGAGGGCGCGGCCCGGTCGGCGTTCAACCTCGAGACCACCGCCACCCGGGCCAAGAGCCGCACGCTCCGGAAGCTGCCCGCCGTCAGCGAGGAGTGGGTGGAGCTCTGGCTGCGGCAGTGGAGTTTCTAAATGAAAGAGAGAGAAAATAAAAAATAAAAAAAATAAAAAAAAAGGGGGTGGGGGGGTGGTACCCCTTCTACATCGATTTGTAAGATTCAGGGGTTTCATGGTCGAAGAAAGATTGTTATTGGATGGGAATGAGGTTAGGGTATGGTAGGGCAGCAGGGCAAGTCTAATCTGACTCGGAAGGAAGAGATACGCGGGGGGAGGAGGATATGTATCACTGAAAGATACACCTAACCTAGGTTTTCCATCTGTATGATTCTCGTATATATGTATATATAGATCTCAGCATCCTCTACGAGGCGCACAGCAGGCAGGTGATGGATAGATATAGGGATACTGTCTATCTGTCGTTGTCGTTACGGGAAATGGGGGAGGATATTCTTCTCCCCCTTTCATGTAACTCGCCTGCCTTTATTTCCCCCCCCTTCTGCCTCTTCTTTTTTTTTTTTTTCAGATTGGGCGTAATAGTCTATAGATTGGTAACATGGTTGTCGGTCAATTTAACATCATTGTCAAAAGAAAACTTTTTTTTCGATATACATGTATCTGGACTACAAGACCCGTTCTTGACGACGACAAGGTCCTGGGGAATATCAACCGAGTCACGAGACTCGGTTTCTACCTAACTATCTAGTGCTGCCTAGGTAGTCATACGAAATTTTTTCTCTCTATAATGCCACGTGTTGAATCGTTACAAAACTTGCACAGTAGTCGAGCTCTAGGGGGGAGGAGAAATATATTCCACCACCAATCGCTCCCCCGCGCTATACAGCTAGCTGCTCTATCATATCCTAGGCCTGGCTAATACCCAGCTAACAAGGATGCATATAACAGTAGACCTATGGACTGTCAAGTATACGAGGCTCCAAGTATTACCGTACAGTCTGCAGTCAAGCGGTTGGTATTTTCGCTTCATTAAAACTTTTTGGTCTTTGTTAGTGCATGTATTATTCGCCAACTTCACACGCCTCGGCTGCCTTGAGCGCTCTCGTAAATACGGATCCCAGGTCATCTTCTAGTCCCACACTGACGCGGATCAGGTCCGGGTCGACCCCGAAGCTTGCAGCCCAATCTAGCTCCTGGTAGTGCGCCAAGATGACATACGGCGACGTCAATGTGAAGTTGGTTCCCAAGCTAGGCCCCTTAGCCGTTTCAAGAGCATTGAAGAAGGCAATCGCGTGGGCTTTGGTCTTCAAAGTGCACGACAGCAAGCCACCGTAGCCTCCCGCCGGGAGCCTACAGGCTTCGTAGTTAGGCCGCGTGTCGTTGTACTTGGGATAGTAGACTTTGGTGACCAGGGGGTGGGCATTGAGCACCTCGCAGATGGCCTCGGCGTTCGCGTTGACTCTGTCGATCCTCGACTTGAAGTCCCGGCTGTTCCGCTCCATGAAGATCACATCCTCGGCCCAGTAGTTGTCTTCGAATACGCCGCCCATGGCAGACTTGAGCGACTGATAGTACTTGCCGCTCGAGTTTAGGATGATACTCCCGCCCATCACGTTGCAGTCGCCAGAGAAGATCTTGGTAAGGCTGCTTACCACAACGTCGGCAAATGGGAGCACGTTGACGTTGACAAAGGTGCCGATGGTTTCGTCCACCACCACCACGAAGTCGTATGCATCCGCCAGTTTCCGTATCCGTTCTAGGTCAGGGCAAGTCAGAAGCGGGTTGCCAGGGAACTCGCAAAAGAGGGCTAAATATCTCTGGCCATCCTTCAGGCGATCTTCGAGATCGTCCAGGTCTGCGGAGGAGCCGCGGCCGTAAAAAGTAGCCCCGGGCCCGAACTTCTGTAGAATCTTGAGGGTGTCGACGTAGGGAAATCCAAAGTTGACGCTTTCCCGAGGTTCTCGTGCCTTGAGAAGAGCCTGGTGGGTCGTGAATATGGCGTTCATACCGCATGGCACCAGATAAATATCATCCTCTCTGAAGTTAGTGATGCCACGGGCGTTGGAGTCCATCGTGGGCAACGACTGGCTACTTAGGTCCAGGTCGGTTGTGAGGACACCAGCGATGCGACGTCTGATGGCGGATTTCGCGTTGCTAACCAAGGACACGTCGAGGTTCCTGCCGAACCGCTCCTCTAGGAACCTTAGACTCTCAAAGCTGTCTGCAGACTCGCTCTTGGCGGGATCCGTCAAGGAGGTGTCATGGGTTCCATCAGAACCGTTTATGCCATCGATGGAGGAGCCCCGCTGGTATCTTCTGGGACCACGACGTAGCTTCTGCTGCGATAGATGCGGCGGCGACGGTACCCGGCGCTCTGGAACTAATATGCCCTCTCGGAACAAACTATGGCAAAATTCAGCGCGGCGGCTAGAGACACCGTCGCCAGAATGCTGCCAGTACTGTTTTGCGAATGGAAATGCGTCATTCGAAAACAGAACGGCCGAAATGGCAGGGGATAGAGAGTGCAAGGTGTCAGGCGTATTTTTGCCCGAGTTCAGCACCAGGTGGAGGAGGGAGAGATCTGCCAGGACAGACTGCGGGGCCTTCTCGCGGATGAAATCCAAGCACCGCTCTGCCGTCCTCCTGGTCGGGAAAAGCATGGCCTGCTGTCCTGGACGGCCATGCTTAGCTACGATGTCGGCACAGAAGGCCTGGATACTCTTGTGGATGAAGAACCTCGGGTAGCCCGTGGTCAGGGCGCCGACCACCCATTGGGCGCCTTCTTCATATCCTACGTTGGCTTTCCATGTGGGAAGTGAGACGCTGACGGCCTACAGCACAGCGTTAGCAGTCGGGGTTGATGCCGAAGATGGTGGATGATATGACTCACGTGGGCAGTGTTAGGAGGTATCGAGTCTCCAAGATCGATATGCGGCATCCTATTAAGATTTATCTAGGAGAAGCTGCACGGGCCAAGTCTTGTTTGTGGCTTGGCTCAAGTGTCGAATGTGTATAAGAAAGGGTACGGACGATAATACAGGAGGGATGGCGTGGTTGGGTTGGGTTAGTTATGTACTTGGAGTATACCTCCTGCAATGTGATGTGCCCGATGTGTGTATGTGTATGTGTATATGTATGTGGAGTTATTAAACTATAGAGGTACATTACATAGGTAGTTAGTAGTTAGTTACATACCTGATTACTTTCGCTAGTTGCCGCGATCGGCGGCAGATTTTTCGAACCCGATTACTCCATCCCCCTTTAGCTCATTACCTGCGTAGTTGAATGCCCGCCCAACCCGTGCTAATTCGGCCAACCGGTGCAAGGTAGAGAGAATATAATGCGGTCATTCGCTTTCGATTGCTCTTGGTGGGTAAACCACAGAAACATAAAGATATGGTATACACACACCTCCATTCACCCATATAGTTTGCAAAATGCGGTCACATACCTAGTGTTGCACCGACTGGATAAAGGGGGAGTTGACTGCTTGAAACTGCATTTGCCCCAACTCCCCCGGAGAGCAGGCAGTCTCATCCATTATGATGAGGTATGAAAATGTTATAGTCCCGTCCCGGGATTCGGCGGCAGAGTGGTGGGACATCGAGACGGAAGACGGAGTCATTTGCTGTATGCAACCCGCCCAGTCCAGGTGTGCAGCACCATCCAAACTCCTGCTGCCCGCTCTGTGCCATCCCCATATACATCTTGACAAGGCCTACATTCTGACTGGTAACCACCCGCCGTCGAATGCTCACCCTGGTTATTCCGACCTCGCCCCCAGATTAGGGTCCTTCAGCGAAGCATTAGCCAACACATCCAGAGCAAAGGAGCGCTATACAGAAGACGACCTCTATCTTCGAGGCTCCCAGTTGCTAGCAACTAGTTACACCCACGGAGTCACCTCACTACGTGCTTTCGTTGAGCTGGACCACGTGACAGACGTCTTGACATTGACAACTGCCATCCGACTCAAGGGGGATTTCGCACATCTGCTAGAGGTGCAAATTTGTGCGTTTGCTCAGGATCCCATTTTCTCTACCACTCATGGCGAGTCTAATAGGGCTATCATCACCTCGGCGCTGAGAGACTATGGCCCATTTATCGACGCTCTCGGAACCACACCGTATGTTGAGGAATCCCCAGAAGCATCGCTCCGGAATATCGAATGGGCGGTTACTACCGCCATTAAACATGACTTGCATCTCGACTTCCACCTCGACTACACCCTGACACCGTCATCTTCCCTGGAGCCACTGGCTTTTTCAGTTGTCGAGCTCCTGCAGAGGCACGACTGGGTTGGCACCGCCCACGAATCCAGAACCATAGTCTTGGGGCATTGCACACAGCTTAGCGTGCTCGACAATTCTCAGCTAGCGCGACTTGCCGAGGCCGTGATCACCAACAAACTCCCGATCCACTTTGTTGGTTTGCCCACCAGTGATCTATATATGATGGGCCGGCCCGAGAAGGAAACCAGTGCATTGCACCAACGGCCCCGCGGGACTTTGCAAGTGCCATCGATGATTAAAGACCTCGGCCTCTCAGCTTGCATTGGCGTGAA
Source organism: Biscogniauxia marginata (assembly GCA_022695795.1). Classification (NCBI taxonomy): domain Eukaryota; kingdom Fungi; phylum Ascomycota; class Sordariomycetes; order Xylariales; family Xylariaceae; genus Biscogniauxia; species Biscogniauxia marginata. The sequence continues at coordinate 61,296 of MU404206.1, forward strand.
CAATGTCGGTAATGCCTTTACGCCTTTTGGTACCGGTGATCCATTGCAACTGGCTTCTTGGGGAGTAGGGATTTACCATGCTGGGGCCATCGATGACGCAAAGTTGTTGTACGGCTGTGTGAGTTGGCGGGCCAGGGCAGCCATCGGATTAAGCCTTGGCGTTGATGTTGACGGCGGCGAGATAGGAGAGGGTCGATGCCTTCAGGGAATGCTGTTGATTGAGAATAAGAAAGACATTGAACTACCTAGTACTACTGACGATCCTGGACTCAAGGTTCCAGCGAGACAGAGAATAGGCTTCGAGGACCTCGTCTGGGATCCACCAAATGTCGAATTGAGATCTATCGTGAGAAGAGCCTAACGCTACCTTTCCCACTCTAAGAATCATATTCTTCTTTGATCATTTGACAAATCTAGAGAAGCTTAAGAAGCACTGATAGAGCGGGTAAAGCTAACCAGGAGCTATTAATAGTGATTAATTCTTAGAAAGGGGTATATTGCAATGCTTGCCGCTGGATATCTCTAAATCAATCGTCTTGTGCCTAAACACAACCATCGCGTAGAAATTGTTGCTGAGCTCACATCATAGTGCAAGGTATGTCTGAGTGATCCGGCCCGAAAATTTCCCTATTCCGTTCGCGCTCGTTGGCTCGGACCTTTTCCTTGACTTCCTTAGGAAAATACTCCCGTAAGAAGGCGGCGCGCTTAGTATCAAAGTTCTCAATACTCGCTAGCATGATAGTATCGGCACGGCAGAGCGGGCAAAGCCTTTCTCCTTTGCGTGACATCTTGACAAGGCATCTACTGCAGAAGATGTGTTGGCAATGTAGTTTCACTGGCCAGTATGCTACGGCGAAGCATATCGGACAAAGATAATCATCTAGTTGAGGAACAACAGGTATAAGCTCAGTAGACATCCGCGCGCACACGTCTCGAGCTACACTACCTGCGAGGAACCGGTCAGAATGAACAACGACCGGGAAGGTTTTCGAGACACCAAGTGATGTCCTCTTATCAAATTCTTCAGGAGTAATTAGCAAACAGCGCCACAGAGAAGCAAATATTGAAACCAACTTTTGAGTATCTTTGTCACGGCCAGGCTGTTGATCTCCTGAAACTTTAGAACTTGCAGCAGCGTGACGTTCATGTCAAGAAATCTGTTGAAGGCCTGTCGGCTAGCATCAAGCTTGAGATTCCGGGTCAACTTTCTTTTTAGGACCTGGTCCTGAAACCACTGAAGCTGTTCCAATGCTTGCGTGCTTGTCCTCGCGCCATGATCACTCTCACGGGCGGAGAAGAAGACCCGAGCGTCAAGATAGAGCTCAAATATATCTCGCCAGATCGCCAGATCGCCCTTCGCCTTTCGCCCTTTAGACGGCCTCGTTGCTTGCTCGATCTCTCGGCCCAGGGTCGTGATCTGTCGTGTCAATTTTTCTTGCTCCTCCTCCTGCAAGGTGTCGAGGTTAGAGACATCGTTCTGCAAAATACCAAAAAACTCGCCATCGAAGACTAAAGGCACCTCGACCTGCTGTACAGCTGACAAGTCCTCTCGTCTAGAGGCGGTATCGACACCGGATGCTTCGCCGACTAGACTCGGGCTGTGACGGCCAGATGATAATGGATATGGCAGGGTATCTACGTGAGAAGCTTCTAGGGGTGATGCGGTACCAATGGCTGGCGTGTTGGAAGCAATGATACGCAAGAAGTGCTTTGTAGCAGGTGTCAAGCTGGCATCAACTGCTACACCATCCTGGAGATGGACAAAGACAGTCAGCCGGGGCCGAAGAAGAGGGTTCTGGCCTCGTCTTGTTGGTCCCTGCCCCGATTCGGCTGCTTTTCCGTCTAGATGATAGCGGAAGCCCGAGTGCCCGAGTGACAGTTGGGCCAAGGTGTCTTTGTCCAGTCCGATCTCACAGAGCTCATTGATGACCTTTTTAAGACACTTCTTTAGTTGGCCATAGGGAATGGCGGACTCGACCCATTTTTGTGGGAAGCCTATAGAAGCCGGGGAGATCAGCAACACGGCCTAAAGGGAGGAATGATTACATGCGGACTGTCGTTCGTTACCTTCTCGTTGCAGCGACCTTTTGAATTCCTGGGCGAACTTCATTTGCTACAAGATCTACAAGTTGTGCTTAACCGAATAGGGAGATAGCGCAGGAGGTGTTGGTTACGAGTAAGACAAGGCTGAGAACTGTGTCAGTAAAGACGACATAAGGTATGTGCAGCTTGCTCTGTAGGGAATGCTAGATATCCAGTTAGGCGGATATACTCCGTATGTAGATATAGGTATGGGTATAGGTAGGTAACAAGATGATATTTCAGACGTACCTAATTTTTTTTGTACCTGTCGGTTATCGATGCCGGACACATACAAGGTTACCTAGGTAGGTACCTACATCCTTGACAACAAGCCTCCAGCTCTCCGCTAAGGGACACCAAGCTTGCCTACCTACCTAGGCAGGCTAGTCACCACGCTTAGTTCATTTGCCAATGACGCTCAGCTAACGCTAAGGTTGGCGGGCAAATACTGGCACCTTAGGTGCCTACCTGGTACGAAGTACGTGCATATGCATTTTATGCAAGTCCAAAGAACAGGTACGGTACCTACTTGCACGTGGTGGTACCCACTTATTAAAATAAATTAGGTAAGTCACCCATGGGAAGATCTTGGGCTGGCAGGCCAGAAAATCGTGTGAACCCAGTACTTCGTTACCTTACTTCGCGGATACAGCACTTCGCAATCATGGGCGCCGAGCAGTCGTCCAACAGAGGTGCTGCCGCTTCCGATGGGAATTTCAAGAAAGAAGATTATTACCACCTCCTAGGAGTCGACCGTCATGCTAGTGACGACGAGTGAGAGAAGCCCCTGTACCAACAAATCTCAGTATCTGCTAATTCGGCTTGCCCTGCTAGGATAAAGAAGGCGTATAGGAAAAAGGCTCTCGAGTTACACCCCGACAGAAACTTCGACGACGTCGAAAATGCTACCAGGAGATTCGCCGAGGTCCAATCTGCCTATGAAGTTCTATCTGACCCCCAGGAGCGCGCTTGGTACGACTCGCACAGCGACGCCATCTTACGCGGCGACGATCCGGCCGAGACCGAAGCTACTCCCCGGTATTACGACGTTCGTCTGACCACTGTCGACGATATCTACACACTCATCGGCCGCTTCAGCAAGGCCGTGCCTCTTGATGACTCCCCGAACAGCTTCTTCACTATCTTGCAGGATACCTTTGACCAACTGGCGCAGGGGGAGCAAGCTGCTTCTGATTGGGATGGCCTGTCACCTGTACAATATCCGCCCTTTGGCTCCTCCAAGGATGATGAAAAGGTGGCAAAGTCCTTTTACAGCCTATGGATGAATTTCTCCACGAGACTTAGTTTTGCGTGGAAGGACAAGTGGCGGCTCTCTGATGCTCCGGATCGAAGGATTCGTCGTCTCATGGAGAAGGAGAACAAGAGGTGCCGCGAAGACGCTATACGCGAGTTCAACGATGCCGTACGATCTTTAGTCGCCTTCGTACGCAAGCGCGATCCGCGTTATGTCCCCAATACTCAATCGGAGGCTGAACGGCAAAAGATATTGCGCGACTCGGCCGCTGCGCAGGCCGCGCGGTCGAGAGCCGCGCACCAGGAGAAGACCGGCGATGCCTTCGCCGTACCCGAGTGGGCAAGGTCTCGGGACGACGAGGCTCACCAGAGCGAGTTTACCGAGAGCGAGGAAGACTCAGAAGTTGAACATATAGAGTGTGTCGTGTGCAACAAGACATTCAAGAGCGAGAAGCAATACGAGGCTCACGAGAAGAGCAAAAAGCACGTGAAAGCTATCCAGCAGCTGCAACGCCAGATGAAGAAGGATAATGCGAACCTCAGCTTAGATGACACCGCGCCTCCTGTATCGGCGTCTGCGGCAGCATCGGTGGCAGAAGAGGACGACGATAGCCTGGGCCTCGAGAGAAACAAACAAACGAATACTCCCCAAGCAGAGAATTTTAGCCAGCTTGAAACGAAATCTCGTACGGACATTGACCCTGGCCCTGCTACGTCTGACCTGACGGTGGTTGACTCGGACGACGAGAGCGAAAACGGCGATTATGCGTCAAGAGATTCCGTGGAGGCACGTCTATTATTTGGTCAAAAAGGCAAATCAAACCCATTACTACGCGACGACCAAGATGACTTCAACGAAGTGACGAGCGGAGTTGCGGATATCTCGCTCGAGGGTGGCGCGCCGACGAAGAAGGTGGGCAAGGCTAAAGCTAAGAGGGAGAAGAAGGCTGCTCGCCAGGCCGCATCGGAACAGGGGGTATCTAGTGTAAGCTGTCATGCACCTAGTTTCATTTTCCAAGACAGCGGTTGCTCATATGTCGCAGCAAAAATGTACGACTTGCCATGTCACCTTCGACTCCAAGACCAAGCTTTTCAAGCACCTCGGTGAATCGGGCCACGCAGAGCTCAAACCCACAGCGGCCAAGTCTAGTAAAAAGAAGAAACGATAAACATAACGAGCAGAATTACAGCGACGATTCATAAAAAATATTATATATCCATATAAGTCGTCTTGTCAAAAAAAAAAAAAAAAAGCAAAGGCACTATCCTTACAATCCTTACAGCCTCGATATAAGCAATTCCTTTCAGGAGGCATTGGTATTCTACTCTCAGAATAAGGGAGAAGCACGTAGGCCGCGCTTTCATCAAGGAGCCAATCCCAACTGTAAGTCCTCACATTATTCATGCCATCATTGATTGCTCATACGCCGTAATCCAGTAACGCCAGCCATTGGTCCCGATGGTATCCCTCCTGTACACTGCCTAACCGGTAGTCCTACGCGTCCCTCTCATCAACGAATTCCTCGGTTGTGTAATCACCATCCTCATCACTTAGGGTTTGAACCTCATCCATAACGCCGCCCCCTTCGTCGAGTTGTGCGACGGGGTCGTGGTCGGATACATGAATGATAGCCTTGCCTTGGACATGCTTCACACTCCTCCTCCAGTCCCTCCAGTCTTCCTCGTCGCGGATAAGGAAGCCGATGAGCATACTGGGGTCCATCTCTTTGATGTGAAGTCGACGGAGCTTTCGTGTGTGGCAAGTATCAACCTCTTCTTGTGTATACTCTGCAGCATCCTTATGGTAGGGTAAAGCGGGTCGGGTGTAGTGAGGATCGAGGTAGAAAAAATAGAAGCCCTGGACCCCGATGAAGTAATGGGAAGAGGAGGGGCGCCCACTAGACACATTTTAGTCAGACGAAGAGAATGAGGAATTATGCAAGAACGGATACTTACCCTGCAATTCCAATTGATTGTGGCATCTGCAAGGATGCAATTAGTGCTTCCCAATACACGGGTGTAATCTTGTCAATGCCGAGCCGCGTGCCAACCAGGATGACAGTAGGATGAAACGTAGTTCCATCCGGTTTGGCGATCTTCATGAAATTATCCTCGTAGACATCTGGACCATCTCCTGTCGAGTAGACGCGTAAGCTAGGCTCCGTCGCGTTCGTGAGAGCTCTAGAACGAGAAGTCAGCTACCGGTTAGGTTTCCGCAGAGATGTGGTGTTGGGGACAGTACTGAATGCATCTTGCTGTCGCCGAAGGGCCGAACCATTCGCCCGGGTATTTGCCACAGGCCGAAGCGCCATGGCGCACGAAGTTGTGTATGGAGTAGGGCGCTCTCGGGTCGTCCGCGAACAAAGCCAATATATTTTTCTCTTCCAAGACCTCTGTGTTCCGTCGCCATTCTACAGGGGCTTAGTAACGGCGCAAGGAAGCATCAAATCGTATTCAAGGAATAGGGTTGCATACCTCGGCCAAGCCTCTGGATAAGCATGGCGTTGGCCAGTAGACTTTGGCCAGACCTGATCATGCATCCCCAGCCGCTATCTGAAGCAAAGCCATTCTGATCCGAGAGCTGGCTCTTAAGTCGCATGGAGAAGGATAGAGCGGTGAGGGCTTTCGGATCGCTAGACTTGGCGATTAGCTCGAACTCGGAGCGGTACGTCATCCATATCCTAGATTCGAAATCATCAAGAAAGGCAGGCGGCCACCCGCCGTCAAGGGGCGCCTCATCATAAGCCAGCGACGAGTCGAAGCTGCTAGATGTGGAATCGGGAGGCGTTTCGGGGAGCTGGGCGGATGCTTGAACAGGATCTTTAGTTGGGGGTTCGGGGTACGCTGACGGATCGTGCTTGGGACTCGGGCTGTTGTTGAGCTTGTAGGAAGAGCCGAGACACCACACTGGCTGATCGCGGACTATATCGTTTGTCGGCTCTGGGTCCCAGAACATCTGCACGATGCGCCTGCCGAGGTCGACTGTGGTATCCATCGTCTAGGAAGTCTAAGTGGGCAAGATAGTATACCGTCTCTTCGCGTATTCACCCGTTTACCGGTGGCTTGTCCAGCGCCGAAGAGGGAGGAAGAGAGACAGGAGAAAGACGAACAGTATAGCAGGATTGCAACGATTGGGGAAAAAATTTAATTAGGTGGCCGTAGGGGAGCTTAGACAGACAAGACAACAAGGCGATGCTTCCAAGTCAGATGGGGGGGACTATATGTCGAGTTGTGAAAGCAAGTCATCCGGCACATGCCAATGATGATGGATCAGTCAGTGGTCGGTCTGGACGTTGAGATGATGGGATGGATGCCTTGTGACGGGGACCGCCAACGGGTTCCACCTCCCATCAATGTCATTGTTGCTCGCTCCTCCTTTAGGCGCTAGCCTACGTCTACCTACCTGCTAGCTACCTACAGTACAGTAGGGGGCCCCATGCACTGCTTTGCCCCTCGTCCAATAAAAGCCCCTCCTCCGCTAGAGTGCTTATCGATAACACCACCTTAAACACTGGTCCTCCACAACCTCCGGTTTCTGCTAACATCCAACTCTCCACCTGCAGCAGATTGCATGTAGATTACCTTGCCCTACATCAGGCCTTCCAGACTACCTCTTGCACCTACCTAACTTCAACGCAAGAAAATACCTGATAGTCGAACACGCTGCCTTCGTCCCACATCCTCCTAAGTTCTGCCTGCCTGTCTTCTCTTTCTTACCAACCTATATTAGGGAGCATACTAGGCACTGGAACCGCGGGCTATTTGACTCTATCACTCATCGGGGTTCGGAACATGTCCCGGTCTACATTATCGTCATCGACTCATCGCGCATGTTCTCTCGTCTCAATTTAACTTCTATTTTCCAGTGCCCTACATCATCAGCTTCCTCGGGGTTCGGTTTTTCGACGAGAACCAAGTCACCATGGCTAGAGGGAAGAAAGGGTTCAGACCCAGGGGTCCGCCTCCTCAGCATCTGCGTCAAAGACCCACAACGTTTGACAGCAATAACTCAGCCTTCCACGGTATTTCACCTCTTTGGCGCCTCGGTTATCTATGTATCTGTACTGATCGTGGCCACAGGTTATACACTGGCCGATGAGGCTAGGAACACGGCTCAAAACCGCCGCGGATTTGCTGGGCCTACCAAGCTGAGATACAAGCCCATCACTTTCATTAGCGTCGGTTTCATGGACCCTCTGAAGGACCTTGAGCTTCCCCAGCAAGCCTCAACCCATCTGCAAGCAGCGAAAAAAAAGGATAGAGTCCTTACACCACCAGATACTACCAACATCGCCGAACGCGGTAACACCGCAATAATCCCAAATACCCCCGTCACCAAAGAATCAGCCTCGCAAGTACGCACTAATACGACTGACTATCACTCGCCAAGCGCAAATAACCAATATCAAGATCACACATCTGATCCCGACTGGGACTCGAGCGAAGAGATAATACTTTTCAAGGGTAGACATGGCCGTCGTCAACAGCCGCCACGAGCTACTACAACAGACGAGGAGGTTGGCACTACGGAATTGATAAAGCTACATGAGGTCGACCTCGAGCTGCAGGTTGTTCAAGAGACTGTCAGAAACGAGCTTCCTCGAGAACCCGCAAATGGGCCAGTCAATTTCATCCCCATCAGCAATCCCAAGTCCCGAGGTCATCGGGCTTCCCGTAAACCGAACCGTACTGCCGTATCAGACGAGGAAGCGGCTATAATTGCTGATTATATATCCAACATGCAAAATGACGAGGACGAGGATGAGGATGAGGATGACCATACTGAAATTGGTTCTCATGCCTTCCACGTGCTCCGAGATCTTGGTGGCACAGATAGTGAGGCTATCTCTAACCCAGTTTCTAGTGGAGACGATTCAGAGGGTGGATCCGGAGATGAGTTCAACCAGCGGGGTCGACGTGAATCAGAGGATGAGCGCATGGCCCGCATGCTAGCCAAACAGGAAGAATTGGGCCTTGACAGTGACGATATCAATGGGCTGTTCAATGGCGCAGGCTCCAACGACGAGTGGTTCACGGCCCCGGAGACCGCGCCTCGTCGCAAGAGAGGTGCTTCGAAGAAGGCTAAGATCCTTCGGAAGAGGGGACAATATCCAAGCGCGACCCAGATGGCAGATGCATTCGACGAATTAGATCTCATGGACTGGCATCGTCCTAGCCTCAACAATTTCAAGAAAGGATCACGGTCGTTTAATATATCGGACTCGGAGCTGGAAGAGGCCATGAATCTGACCTGGAAAAAAGACCGTCTAAAGAAGGCAGAGAAGAAGAAGGCTCGCGAAGAATTGCGATCACAAGGCTTGTTGGGTAAGAATGTCAATCCTGACGACCTTCGAGTCAAATATCACGGGGGTATGTCATTAGATGACCTAGCCAATGAAATGGAGACATTCATCCTCGGCTCTCAGGAACAGTAAGTTACCCCTTCATATCACCTTGTCCTGGGCATTCGATCATACTGCTATACCAGTCAATAATTACTAATGATCTCCCAGGCTGATACTACCTCCATTCGACAAAGCGGCTCGTAAGATCGTCCACTCTGTTGCAAATAGATTCAAGATCAAATCACAGTCTGCAGGAAAGGGTGTAGGGAGGTATCCAGTCCTTTATCGAACCAAAGCTACCCTTCCATTCGACCAGGTTGTATTTGATCACACTTTCAGTCATATTAGGCAAACATGGTTCCCTCGGGTAGACGTGGACGAGAAGGTGGTAAATGAAACTCGTGTCTTGAAGCGTGCCGAGGCCCGCAGCGGCAAGTCACGCTTCAAGAACTCCCACACACTACGCGATGGTGATATCGTTGGTCAGCATGCTGCTGAAATAGGTGCGGAAAACAAGGGTAGAGCGATGCTCGAGAAGATGGGTTGGTCCAAGGGCATGGCCCTAGGCAGTGAAGAGAACAAGGGCATCATGGTACCCATCACGCATGTGATCAAGAAGAGCAAAGCTGGGCTTGGAGAAGGTTGATTTTCTTGGCAAACATTCAATTCTTGCCACTACACATCAATATCATACAGATTTAATATTCCCACAACCTCAGAAGCCGGCTTAGCTTAGTGGTCTCATGTCTCATGTCCAGGGGTATTAGAGCAGTGTACGTAGGAAGATTAATACTAGCTTTAGGTCTCTACCTGATGGAATCACAAACACGAATTGGTATACATGTATAGCCGCAGTAGGTTACCTACATGGGGACCACAGGAGAGTGCAGTACCTATGGCTAGCAACAATGCCAAGCGCAGCAGCAACTTACCACATCTAATCAGCCATTAAAACTGACATGTACACCCGAATATCGAACAATAAATGCCCGGGTTAACCGATTGGTACAAGATCAAAATGACAACTTGCTGCTCTATTGCAAAAATTCACAGGCGCAGATACCCTTATCGAATGAACAATAATTGCGGGTACGGTTAATGATTGTATTGGCGATGCGTCAGAACCACAGTAACCTGCCAGGTGCACACGCTAACACGCGTGTTTCGAAGCATAGGTACAGGGTTCCTGGTCGTCTTTATTGTTGGTGTATTCGAGGGGGGGGGGGGGGGGGGGGGGAAGTAAAAGCCACAAGTAATCAAAATTAAACAAAACAAGCCAATAATGTTTTTTTTTTTTTAAATTTACGTATAAAAATTACCAAAACCAAAACGGAAAAAAAAAAT
>MU404207.1:0-70627 GCA_022695795.1 Biscogniauxia marginata
AGCCCCCCCCCCCCCCCCCCCCCACCCCCCCCCCCCCCGCCCCCCCGCCCCCCCCCCCCCGCCCCCCCCCGCCCCCCCCCCCCCCCCGGCCCGCCCCCCCCCCCCCCCCCCCCCCTAAGGCTCCAGGCTCATAACTCTCGGTTGGTAACATCGAACTATACCATGGTCAGTAGTTGGATGGGGGGAAAAAAAAGGGGGATGCAAGGGTAAGGTCAAAGGGAAATATAATAGGTTAGTGTGAATGATGCTTGTAAGGTGTGTTAGGTAGGAGGGGTGTCTGAGGTATTCCAAGTGGCCAGGGACAGTAGGCACTAGGTAAGGCTCGGTGTATAAGGTGAGAATAATATGACAACGAGAGGAGGCAGGTCAGGATCAACAGTAGGAGAAAAAGAAGAACCTGTACTTACAAATCGGTGGTCGGTGGATGGTCGACTGAAGTAGCAAAAATATTTAATCAGTGGCTGAGGGGTGAAAAGTGCGAGTGGCTAGAAAATTGATGGGAGAAACGAGAGGGGAGAAACGAGAGGGGAGAAACGAGAGGGGAGAAACGAGAGGGGAGAGTGAGGCTGGAAATAGAGGTGAAGGTGGGAGATGTAAAGCGAAAGTGTGGGTGAGGGTAGGTAGAAAAAGAGAGGGAAGAGGGTAAAGAAGGACGAAATGAAAATAAGTCGGAAGAGAGAAGCGTGACAATAGCCGTGGGCTGCATGCCACCAGAGCGAGAGGAGAGAAGGGAAGAAAGAGGCATAGGGCTAATGTTGCATGGGGAAGTGTGGATTACTCACCTCGTTCGGAGGGGAAATCATTTGTTGTATCCTTGGCTTCGAAGAATGGAGGGCGGTGGTGGTGGGTGTTTGGTTTCGAAGGATGGTAGGTGGTGAGCGGTAGGTGGTGGGTGGTGGTGATGATGGCGGTGCTGCTGGGTTGAAGAGGGTTGAAAGCGAGGTGGTGAGAGAAAAAAAAATTTGAAGAAGGGAGGGAAAGTGGGAGAAGATTTAGGAGAGGGTAGCAGGTATTTATAGTTTTCAGATGATGGGCAACGTGATTTACAATCACCAAGGTGAAGCTGGAGTATTTGATCTAGCAACACGTATAGGAGTGATTGGAATTTTCTGATTGGCCAATGGCATTTTTTGCCTGGCCGAGATTGGATTCACTCCTTGATGTACCTTATGTATGTATGTAGTGACTTTTGGCTCTCTTGATTTGTATTTGGACCCCCTTTGCCCGGGGTAATAGTACCTACTATTATTAGGATCACATGTACATATACATATTATGAGAGCCATTTCTACTACAAAGTTGTGACGAACCTCCCTGTGGATTCCTAGTCAGCTGACTTCACAGGTGAGTACGTACTGGGTTTTCTTGATTTGAAGGTAACAGTGGATTGGGATTGGTTCAAGTGATTCACAATGTTTTGTTCGTCAGAGAGGTTTCAAGATACTCTCACTATAATGTCAAAGAGTGACTGTAGTCTTAGATTGATAGCTAAAGAACTCGAATGAATGACTAGATACGTAGGAAATTTCAATCTACTTATACTCATTCTTCCTGGTTCACATTTCCTTCCTACACCAATTGTCGTATAAGGAGAATCTGTCTGAATCTGAGATCAACTCAGATTCCATCTGTTGTGATCTGAGAGTAACTCAGATCACATCACGTGACGTCCCATCAGATGACGAAAATGGATCCTCCTGTACTTACATTCTTGGTCCGTGTCCCAACACCCTTGTAGGAAATCCCTCCAACACAGTTGGTTCGTAACAAAAGTAAAGTACTTGACATACTCCCATAAGTATACGTAGCAATACGAACCCTTTGAGCCTCCAGAGAGAACCCGAAGCAAACATGTATATGTGTACCTAATTTGATTCTTGTATCTTACCCTCGATGTCACCCCCTCCTCCCTCCCTTTCACATGATAGGTACCGAGTATTGGAAGTAAATATGCTAGCTATGTTCTTTTCTGTATAAAAACCTGGTGATTCTGTTGAGTAAAGGGGCACACACTACATATACATATACATCCTTGATGACAATCTCGTACTAAAACTTCTGCCAAATTGACATACTTCCATCTGAGTACCTATTCTGGTATATCTAAAATTAGTCGCTGTTCTAGAAATCAAAACAGCAAGTACAAATACCTCGTTATGTACGTTAACTAGTACTCCAAAGAACGAGGGACCTTTGGGGTTTATTACTGGCCCGAGGATCATGCAGTACTAGATGTCCTGAGAGCTAGGAGGTGGAATACTGGTGATGTAATCTATAATGTCCCTCAGTCTCTACATTATCATCGACGCACGGTGTGAAAAGCTAGTCACATCTAATAATTTCTAGATGCTGATTCCAAATAATTGATATCCCATGGGTGCTGATACATAGATAAATTAGGTATACTAGGTAAACAATCCAACAAAACGAAGATCAATATCTTGTAATTATACAAATTATACACACACTACCTCGCTACCCATGCGTAGAAAGAAATAAAACCCCGTAGCTTGTCTGTAAATACCTCACCGGTATATGTACACATTTTTATTCTAGCATTGATCCCATCCTAAAGCACATTAGGCTTCCCATGCTTGTTATGTGGTACGTGATTTTTCTACGCTTCTGGGCAGCTTAACTAACTGATTTTTGTCATGATCTAGATATGACACATAATCCCGAACTCAAATAACCAACATGTTCTACAACTTTCGATGCCACATTGTCCCCAAAATATATTCCGTATCAATGGTGTGAGAAGGGCAAAGCAGAACTGATGAGCGATGTAGGCGAGGACCTCTGGGCGTTTTAGGGTTATAGCCACAGAATATCCCACGGCATTTTCTTTACAGATATTGTTGTATAATTCTGGTCCGAAACCCTCTCTTGACACTGTTGTTTATAGACTAACCTCTGACGTCCACAAACTCGTAAGACCTCGATAGCCCTCGGACGCACCCCAACGAACCCCTGCTGAGAATAGCACAATATAACATATGATAAATGAATATTCGCTTGCTAATGTCGTTCAGAGATATATTCCCGCGATAGGACCACAGCAAGAGGTCTCTTCGGCCGTTGGATACCTTAGGTTCTATTTCCACTATCCCCAAAGCCCCTTCGCTAATACGTCACAAATTGCTAATATATATTCTCTACTATAGGTCGTGAACTGTGAATACCGAACAACAACGATATGCCAAGCTTCTATACCAACCGCATGGCCCGCGACAACGTCTTCTTCGTGCAGGAGAAGCGCTTACCCTTATGACATATTCGGTGTATCGTGAACGAAGAATCGAGCCCGAAGGCAGAGATGGACTAAATGAATCGCTTTTTTGCAACAAGCATATAGTTCCTTAGAGACATGATTTATGATCAGGAGGGAGAGGGGAAAATAAATCAAACGCTTTATTTCTACGGTATATGGTGTTATACCTAGGTGCCTATCGGAACACCTTGACGTCCCTACTCCATTAACCATCCGACGACCATAACAACGACACCGAAGTTGACTTTCTCCTACCAAGCACCGACAACACCGGCAATGGGGATATCGATACCCGTGGTATAGGTCGCCGTGTCGCTCAGCAAGTACACGTACGCGCCGCCGAGCTCCTGCGGCAGCGCCAGGCGCGGCATGCCGCCGTAGTACTTCATCTTGGTGTCCCAGTCGGGGCTGGTCTCGACGTAGTAGGTCAGGGCGGTCTTGACGAAGCCGGGGGAGACGCTGTTGACGCGGATGCCGTGCTGGGCCCACTCCATCGCCAGCGTGTGCGCCATGTTGCGCACGGCGGCCTTGGTGCCGCCGTAGGGCGCCGACGGCGCGGCGCGGTTCGGCCGGTACGAGGTCATCGAGGCCGTGAACACGACGGAGCCGCGGGTGCCGAGCTCGATGAACTTGCGCGCCGCGGCCGTGGCGCAGATCCACGACCCGCCCACGTTGAGCCTGTACAGCCGCTCGAACTGCTCCATCGTGAAGTCCAGCGCCGCCTGGTGCTTGGTCGCGCCCGCGTTCGCGACCATGCCGTCGAGCCGCCCCCGGGCCCCGGTGATCTGGTCCAGCGCCGCCTTGACGCTCTCCTCGTCCATCACGTCCGTCTGGATGTGCTCGAGGCGCCCCGGGTAGCGCTTCGACAGCGCCGCGAAGTCGTCGCCCGGCGTCGAGATATCGAGCGAGTACACGTAGCCCGCCGCGTTGGCGAGGCAAACCTCGGCCAGGCCGAGACCGATGCCTTGGTTCGCGCCGGTGACTAATTCAGGAGTCAGATACATCCCTCCTAGTCTGAGCTGTTTATAGTGGGAACTTACTTGCGATCACCTTGCTGTCCAACGTTATCTGCCAGTTATGACCGGGCAGTGGAAGAGTACTGGAGTAATTATCAGCTACTGTGGGAGCAGCACTACTGCTAGTACTAGATGGTTCAGAGCTGGATGACATTTTGCATGGAAACTATGGAAATACTGAGTAGAGGAGAATGGGTACACGTTTTAGGAAGAGATAAGAGGCGTTGCGTGAGGTTAATTTCTTGAGATGATTGGTGAGAAATGTTGTAGAAAGGTATCAATCCTCCTTGACATGTGCCTTTAAAGGAAAGGGAGATACCATCGCAGCAGCACAACGGAAACAACCCCCCCCCCCATTTCAGAGTAACATCGACTCCCGTTTTCGGTTCCCGTAATTCCTCATCTCACATGTTCAGCGGCCACCACATTAGGACGCAGAGCACGCAAGGCATTCTGGCCCCGGGAGTCTCCGTCTCATGATTCCTATAGTCTACCTAGACATCGCGTTACGGTGCCGCCGGCGAGTTCTTCGGCGCGGATAGAGAATGAGTATATACACGGACGGGGGAGCTGCCTCGAGGCGCGGCCGCTCTCCAGGGTATCTATCGCCTTTCTCGTCGCTTTCCAGCGGGATTTTAAGCGCTGCAACCATGCCCGGCTGATGACCGCGTCTCGAGTCACAATGCTTGCGCTTACCTCACCCTTTGCGGCGTCTGGCGACATGGGTCCGACCGAATACGCACCTAACCCGAAATAAGTCCTGGAAAGATAAGACCAGTCCCGGTCCCGTCAGTTAGATTATGCGGAGTCCCCACGGCGACCCCAACACTACCTGGTGATAGCGTTCCCCACGAAACAACGTTTAGCCCTTTTTCTTGGAGACGACTATTCCCGATAGCGTCTGGGGAAAAGACTTCGCCGTTAGCGGGTTATAAAAGTTTGGCGATAGACTTCTGCTGAATAGAGTATAGAGTGTTTGATAACACCTTCGTTTTCCACGAGTCGGATGATTTAGAGGCGCGTCTGATAAACAACGGCCCACCATGGGAAGGTCTGACAATGGCCACCAGCACGCCGATGACATGGAGGTAGAGGCAGTCGACCGGAAGCAGCAGGAGGTTTTGATTGATTCATACGTGCCGGACACTGAAGAGGAGAGACAGCTGGTCCGCAAGATCGATCTTTACCTGCTCCCGACAATATGGTTGATGTATCTTCTATCCTACATGGACAGAACCAAGTAAGCGACACCATCCCCTCATCTGGATCTCAGAAATTGAAGCTTACATGACCAAACAGTATCGGAAATGCGAAAATTGCCGGCATGGAAGAAGACCTCGAATTGGACTCTAGTAGATATTCTATCTCCTTGATAGTGTTCTTCGTTGGCTATGTCGTCTGTGAGGTCCCATCAAAGTGAGCACAAGTTTTTTTTTCCGACCCTCGTCCTAGTAGTATTTTGTCTAGAGGGTAATAGAAGATTTGACGCTATAATAGCATGATCATTGCTCGGACGAAGCCTTCCATCTTCCTATCAACTATCATGAGTCTTTGGGGTCTGGTGACCATTGCAATGGGCTGGATTCCCAACTATCAAACGTTGGTGGGCCTGCGAGTCGTAGTCGGTATCCTCGAGGCCGGGTTTGCGCCGGGCGTGCTGCTGTTATTGTCAAGCTGGTATAAGAAGTCGGAACAGAGCAAGCGATTTGCTGTCTACATCTCTGCCGCGATCCTGTCTGGAGCATTTGGTGGTCTTATTGCTGGGGCCATCACCTCGGGTCTTGACGGCGTGCATGGAATGGCCGGGTGGCGATGGCTCTTTATTGTCGAAGGCGCGGCGACAACAGGGTGGTCGATCATCGCGGGTTTTATCCTTCCCGACTTTCCTGCTAACACGAAGCGACTCACTAAACGAGAGCGTGAACTCGCCATTAAGCGGTTATTATCGGAGCAGGTCCAGACAAGTTCTGAAGACGCCCCCAAAATAACACACCTGCAAGCTTTGAAGATGGCTTTGGTAAACTGGAAGGTGTGGCTATTTGTGGTTGGGTATATGGCAGTGGTTGGATCTTCGACTCTGTCCTATTTCTATCCCACTTTGGTCAATGGTCTTGGATATGACGCCCACCTGGCACAGTACATGACCATTCCCATCTACCTTGCCGCGTTCATCTGTACCGCAATCACCGGTTACCTTATGGACAAGCACCAGAAATGGCGAGGCGTGGTCTTAGGGGGCTGGATGAGCGTGGCGATGATTTGCGCAATCATTACCTGCGTGGTATACGATTTCAAGGCTCGGTATGCTCTTCTGGTCATTATGGCCAGTGGTCTCTGGTCATCTAATGGCTTATCCCTCGCATATGCTTCGTCCACATTCGGATCCATGCCGAACGAAGTTCGTGCTATTGCGTTGGCTTTTGTTAACGCCATGGGGAATTTGGCCCAAATCTACGGTGCCTACCTATTCCCTTCCAGCGATGAACCCAAGTATCTGATGGGATTTGGCGTTATCAGTGGACTGTGTTTGACAGGTGTTATTTCTTACCTTTCCCTTCATGTCCTGCTGAAGAGACGGCCATAGCATGATCAAGCATGGGACTTCACGAATTACGAATTTTAGTGTAGGATCAACAGGGAGCGTGATTCAACTTTCAGGACCCAGTTGGATACAAAGTTACCAGTTGTGATATCCTGTCTATTTTATAATGAGTTTCCGCAACTTTGACTCCCCTAGACGATATACTTGGAGCTTCCTACAAATATAACCGAGCCATGAAAGTGCTTTTGCTACTCTCACAAGAGTCTTTTTCAGGTTTTAATACTCTTCTACACGTTGTATACCTTTCATTAGTTTAACAACGTTTAATTTTATACTAAATATAGCTTGTAGTAGATAGGGAAAGATAGCGTTTGCTCGTACCTCAAGGAACCTGTAGGATCACGACCTCAGCGTTACATTATTTGGTTCTATGATCCACTCGATAACAAGAGGACCTAGAACCCAATGGACAAGTAGATCATGAAATAGCTTATAGTTTAGTAGTATCCGCTAAATTCTGAATAACATCTAGGTTAAAGAGAAATCCCACTAGAAGGACCCGACAATGATGTCTTCTAAATGTGCCATTACGTGGAAATTCCTACCTGCACAGGACAATAGATGTTTCCATATGACGGCCTTCGTGTGTATACCAAATAATGTGCATATTAAATTTTTGATTCAAAAGTACAGCGTATTGCTGACATAAACATCAAATTCGCGATGGTATAGGGGCCATGGAGTAAACCGGCTGTATACCTTAGACCCAGAAGACTGCGGCTACTTCGGTCCACCCTACCCCTAGTCCGTAAAGACAACCCTTTTTCCCTAGTTGTATAGAACCCATCCACTCCGTAGGAACTGCTAAGGAGACAACCATGAGAGGCATCTTGCCCCGGGGTTTAAAGCAAGCGTGGCGTGTTTAACACAGATGCTCGTAGAGCAGAAACAAACACACACACACACACACACACGCATGTATATATATATATATCTACTCGCAGGCAATAAGCCCCATAACGGTATTACAGATCGGCGACAAATTTCCGAACGTATCACCACCTATCCTTACGACACTCTCTCCTAAGATAAGACATGTCCTCGCAGCCCCTAGTCCTCATCACCGGCACGAACGGGTACTGGAAACAAGCGATCCTACGTAAGCCGACCACGTGGCCGAGCGATAAAATGCCTGTGCCTATAGGGCTTTTCTGCAAAGCAGATGACGGTCCGCCGTACAGTTTTGTCGCGACGTTCCAGAACCCCCGAGCTACTTATGGTATTGTGCAAGTCTCGTCTTGATTCATGACTAGCCATAGCTCGAATATAAAGCGGTAATGTAAAGCAGCAATATGCATATGATTTGGCCCAGTAACTCCGCCGTAGTTCCCAAACAAGCTTAATACACCGTGATGGCACTTACATAACCGTTCTTCAAAACCTCAAAAACCAAACCTGGGAATCCGTACAGTGTAGTGGTGGAATCTTCGCTTCCGTCTAATTTCTTTGCCGCCATGCCTCCGCTACTATCCTCCCAGCCCCCCAGAAATTCGCAACTACTTCCGGGGCTGTCCCCCCAGCCTCGGTTGAGGACCATTCCTCGCTGTCGCCTCTTTGCATCGTCTTGTGATGTATACGTGCTCTTCCATTCGTCCCGCAACCACTCTTCCATTTCGTCAAACGGCGTCTCTGAGTCGATGACGGGATCTGAACCGAGGTAAGGAATCTCCCAGCGGCAGCGGCGATGCCGGTTGAATGGGTATGAGCCAGGGACATTGGAATGAAGGACCAACTTGGTAGCTACTAATCTGTCCGGGCTGCCGTTCTTCAACGGATTTCCTCCTGTAGTCTGGGCCCCATTTGTCCTTGCCTGGGACGGGGGTGTACGTGAAGGGGGTTGAGGGGGCGATACCAAGATGTCGAATCCTAAGTAAAAATAGTTGAAAAAGCACTCCCCAGAAACGTTGCCGATAAAATCGTCCTCGATCACCTCGTCTTCAGAGTCATCTGACCCCGTATGTGCTGATGACTGGTCCGTATCTGTGAGATCATCTGGACGTCGGTAGTCGCCACCGATCGATCTCGACCTGCTATGACTCGCGGTGCGGGTCTTGTGGATGTACATTCTCTGATCATTTTTGCGGTATATTGCGTCTGGGGGACCTAGCTCTGCTACCAGTTCTTGGGGCGTGGTCTCTCCAAGATTGATCCACGTTGAGGAATTCGTCCATTTCTTGAACAATTGTAGCCGGCCTCCTCCGTGTATCTTGACCAAGGATATTTCATCGGGGACAACCTCCTTGCTCTTGCTAAATAAGAAGGACGACTTGACGCTAGGGAGGACCTCAGTCCATAGGGTCTCCCGTGCATGAGTCCACGATTTCCCACTGAAGATGGCGACGGAGGAAGCGATCTGGCTGGCCGAGGAGGACAACAGGGATACGACGTCCTTGTCTGGAGAATATGCCGAGGCGGGCAAGGGAAAACTAAAGGCTACGCCGGGATATGAGAGGATGTAGGTGCCGAGAGCGTTCGCATTGTCTTGGTCTGGGGGTATGTACTCTCCGGCATAGGTAGGCCCAAACAATCTGTGATAGACATTCTTAAAGGCTGGACCTACGGCTGTTTCTCCACCAGACCTAGGAGAGCCTAGTATCCCTTGGGAGCTCACTGGCTTGGAGATGTCCTTATCTTGGTAGGTAATACGGTTTTTGGTGAAATCGATGATCTCGATAAGACGAAGTCGCTGTTCGGGGCCATCGAAGCGCAACCTAATGCCGTTCGCCGGGAGGGTGAGGACTATGGGCTCGGTGACGGGCTGATCCGGGGAGTAGAGGAGGTCGAGCTTTAGGAAGCGCTGTGGTTCGGCCTTGAGTCTCGTCAGGATGTCGTGGAGAGATGCGCCGAGGACTGCAGGCAGAAGAGTTAGTAAGCATAGCCTAGGTTCCCGGGTTCTGGCCGGAGAGGTGATAGAATACCAATGAAGCCCAGGCCGACGTTTGGATGTAGAGTCGCGGAGAAGAGAGACATGGTAGAAAGGAGGTGCGGGAGCCGTTTCTAGTTTACTCTAAGCGCTGGTCAGAGCTGTGATGGATCAGCCAACGTCGGTCGGATCCATGAAGAAGGAGATGAAGTTGGCAAGTACATGTAATGAGGTTGGTGTCAGCTCTGGCTGGCTAAGCTTAGCCGGAAGGCTATTATGAGGAAAGGGAGGCGATATAGGGGAGTTGAGAGGGTGGTCATCTGGAACGTGGGGCTGGTTCGCGACTGAGTTGGCCAGCGCCAGCTGCGAACGTCATTTGACTAGGGACAAGGCACATGCCGGACAATTATTCATACCTAATACTTACATAACCCTGCATAGATGAATTACTCCCCTGCTTAGATACTCATACAAATGCATATGTAGGTACGTAAATAGGCATTTATTTATTCTTTTTAAAGCATAATTCACTTTGACTTATATATATATATATTTAAATATTTAATATAATATAAAAATTAATTTTTATATAAATTTATATTTACTTATATTAAGTAAGTATTTTAATAATTAAAATGTGAAGTTAAACTCGTGATATTTAATACTTAAAAGATGAGGGGTACGTGGGTACGGAATACATCCCAATAAGGCTTGAAGCTAGAGCTTTAAGGCAGGGGGGTTAATTAGAGGGGCATCGACAGGCTCAGTAGGCAAGCACTATCGCTCATCAGGGTCCGCGTTGCCAGGACAACCCGCAACTCCTTCTGTTGTGGTTTTTAGCGGGTCGGTTTGCAGTTCGCGCGTCTTTCTCTTGGCAGGGCTCTCTTCCATATTCACACATTTACCTATTCCCCTCCTTCGTGCAATCGATATCCGTGCAGAAGTCAGATCATTCTTGAAACTGACCATTCCTTCTCAATCTTCCATTATCGTGACGTCTGCCGATTTTATTTCCTTCCTTCGCCCTGTTTATTCGCGACACCACAACAACATAACAACATCTGCACTAGCTCTACATCAAAATAAAATCTACAATGCAGGGCCGCTCTCTGAGGGGCGAGAGGCCCTCAGCCGCTCCAGTCAAGCGAGCTGGCGCTGCCAGCCGCTCCGGTATCCGACCGCCCGCCTCCAGACCATCATCCCTAAGGCACCAAGTCCATCACAATGCTACCGTCGCCTCGAGAATTGACCGCACCGCTGCGCCGTCGCCTGCTGAGTCCATGCTCTCTGTTGCCACCAACGGGACCAAGCGTAAAGAACGCGATTTCGACCTAGACGGCTTCGAAGAGACCAATATCAATGTCGTCGTTCGATGTCGAGGACGTAATGAACGAGAAGTACGAGAAAACAGCGCTGTCGTCGTGCGCACAGATGCTGCGAAGGGGAAGCTGGTCGAGCTCTCTATGGGCCCGAATGCATTGAGCAACAAGACATACAACTTTGACCGCGTCTTCTCCCAGGCTGCTGATCAAAGCATGGTGTACGAGGATGTCGTCAAGCCCGTTCTAGAAGAGGTAAGGAAACTCAGGCATTTCGATTGTAGATAGAGCTGACCGTGCCATAGATGCTTGGGGGATTTAACTGCACTATATTTGCCTATGGCCAGACCGGTACCGGTAAAACATACACCATGTCGGGAGACATGAATGACACATACGGGCTCTTATCAGACGAAGCCGGCATCATTCCCCGAGTGCTGCATTCTCTATTCAACAAACTAGACATGGAAGAAACAGAAAACTTTGTCAAATGCTCATTTATTGAGTTGTACAACGAGGAGCTTCGCGACCTGATATCTAGCGAGGATAATGCTAAGCTGAAGATATATGATGATAACTCTCGCAAGGGTCACGCCACGACCATTGTCCAAGGCATGGAGGAGTCGCACATTACAACTGCCGCCCAAGGTATTAAATTGCTACAGGATGGCAGCCTTAAGCGGCAGGTTGCGGCGACTAAATGCAACGACCTTAGCAGTCGTAGTCATACCGTCTTCACGATCACTACCTGTATCAAGAAGACGGGAGAAGATGGCGAGGACTACGTCAGCGCAGGAAAGCTGAATTTAGTCGATCTTGCTGGAAGTGAGAATATTCAACGATCCGGAGCCGAAAACAAACGTGCGGCGGAAGCCGGCTTGATCAACAAAAGCTTGCTAACCCTAGGCCGAGTCATTAATGCTCTCGTGGACCGCAGCTCGCACATTCCCTACCGAGAATCAAAACTCACTCGTTTACTCCAAGACTCTCTTGGTGGTCGTACGAAGACATGCATTATCGCAACGATCTCGCCAGCAAAGAGCAATCTTGAGGAGACGATCTCGACATTGGATTACGCCTTCCGAGCCAAGAACATTCGCAATAAGCCCCAGGTCAACCAACTAATCAATAAGAAGACGCTACTCCGAGAATTCACCCACGAGATTGAGCGCCTAAAGAGTGAATTGATCGCCACACGACAGAGGAATGGTGTCTACCTATCAAACGAGGCGTATGAAGAGATGACGGTTGAGAGCGAATCGCGACGAATTCAAAACGAAGAGCAAGGCGCCAAGATCGGAACACTCGAATCCAATCTACGGAACAAGGTCCAAGAGCTCTTTTCTTTGACTACGAGTTTTATGGGGTTGAAAAAGGACCACGAAGCCACCAAGTCGCAGCTAGAGGAAACGAAGGGTGTGCTTGACCAGACCGAGCTCGTGTTGGAAGCAACTCGCAAGACACTGGCAGAGGAGACTCATATCCGTGAAGCACACCAGAGGACCGAAGAGCAGATGCACGCTATTAGTGGTAAGCTCATCAATACGCTACAGAAGACAGTCGGTCATGTCGGGGGTCTACATGCGAAGAACAAGCGAAAATCCGATTTACAAACTTTGAATCGGAGTAATTGGGCGATGGCTCAGGATGAAGTGTCAGATGTTACATCTTTAGTTGAGAGCCGTGTGGAGAATTTCCGCAATGAGCAGCAGAAGCAAATGTCCACTATTTCTGAGCGCATGCAATCATTTGTTCGGGATGAATTGCAGAAGCTCTCGGCAACGCAATCATTCCTGGATCAGAATCTCGAACTCTTCGCTCAGTCTAAGAAGGAGTTGATAGAGCAGAAACAGAAGTCGAAAGATGAAATGGACGAGGTTCTCGAGGAGATCAAGGAAGTTCGAGACAACATCAAGGAAAGGGTAGGCGACAGTCTCCAAGCTATTGCGACTGCTGCCGAGACGATCGCCCAAGACGTTCTTAGCGAACTAAATACTTTCCATAACCAGCTCCATACATCATATGCATCTCTAGGCCGGGAGTTCAAGACGATCTTCGAGGATCTGCTAAACCATATCACGTCCCAGAGGAAAGAGTCCGACGATCTCAGGCAACAGCTTCAAGCGGCTAGCGAAAACCTTGTTCAGTCGAATGTTTCTATTTCGACACAGCTACAGCAAGTCATTAACGAGGAAAGAAGTCAAGCGGCCGAAGAACGACGGAATCTGTTGTCTCAAATTACTACTCTCATTAATTCTCAGGCCGAGCTTCAGGAGTCGCGTTTGGCTAATAAGGCGGCGTCGATCCGGCAAAGCGTCCAGGAAAACAATACTACATTTGAAGGTCGCATAGCGCAGTATTCCCAGGGAATGGACAACTGGGATAAGACGGAGGACCAGCTGGTTGATGAAATTGCTGTCTCCCGCGAAACTTTAAAGACGAAATTGCAGGAAGACTGGACTGTAAGTTTACTAGTCCTTTTTCCGATACCCCAAGTACTGATTATGCAACAGACTGCAAACAACCATAGCACATCGATCCAAGGAACCACGAAGTCAGTTCACGCAGAAACTGTAAGAGTCGTCGATGAACAGATGAAGGATCTTGACGAGCAGATGACGTCTCTGGATGACTTTGTTACCCGCGCCAGGTCACAAAATGCCCAGCATCATGACCGGCATACAAATTCCCTGCAAAGTCTCTCTACCACAGTTGAAGGCTCATATGGAAGTATCGGCGACCACTTCAAGACCACGTGCTCTCGCGTGGAAGAGCTTGGCACGGAAATGGATACAGATATCAGGATTACCCGAGGCGCCTTGGAGCCGTTGTCGGAAAATGTGTGCCAGCCACTTGCCGATCTTCGCGAGGACATATCCAATACAGTGTTACAAGAGTACCAGCCTACGGGCGAAACGCCACAGAAGGTGTCGTACGAATACCCGACCGAGCTCCCACGTACGGAGGCGCACGAGGCTCTAATTGCAAGATTTAATGGCGAGCCGCCATCGCCGAGCAAGACACCCACGGTGTATGCCGATGCGGATCCAACGCTGGCAGAGAACCGGTCGCCATCCCGGCCCTTCTCGTCAGACCACACTTTCCCACTCTCCGATCGAATGTCGATGAGTCTCCGTGAGGTACATCCCAACATCAACAATGCTGGCTCGTTCAACTTAGACGCACGCGCTAATGCCACGATCCACGGATTCAGCGCAACAAGCATGGGAACAAGCGGAGATGTAGCAGACAATCACACGATGCCGCTGTTTAAGAAGAGCCGGGTCGGACGACCCAAGGCGTCGGCTGCGACCAAGAAGACGGCGAGCGCCGAGGGGAGAGAGAACATGCCGCTGCTGGCGGCCGTGCTCCCGGGAGGCGGGACGGAGATCTTCTCGCAGAGCGTGACTAGGAGAAAGAGCCCGCGACTCAACTGATTGGGAAGGGAAAGGGGGAGGGAGAGGCATATGCAAGCTATACATACCGACCGGGCGATTTGTTACTTTTCGAGGTTGGCGTTTAGGGGCGAAGCCTATAGAGCGAGTTTGGCCACTAGGCTTGCCGAGTTGGAATTAGACGTGATTTCACGGCGGTGATGGTGCAAGCGGAGTTTCTAGGAATCACGGCTTTGCTTTTCTCAACTGGTGGAAAGGGTGTGTGTGAGAAGGAAGAAGGGGAGGGAGGCCTTTTCGCAGAATGGGGATTGTTACAGTTTTGCTCGTTGGTGCATTTTCGAAATTGTCTAAGTACATACATAGGCTTAGCCAGTATACTTGATACCCCTAAAGTGTTTTTTTTTATCCCGCCCCCAAGTCGGTCCTCTGAGAGAGGACGGGGGGTTAGTTAAATTTGAAGATTTTGTTATTCTGTTTTATATCATTCAAGTCCCTCTTCCAACACCCCCCCCCTCCCTTTTTTTTTTCTTTGCTGAGTTTGGTAACTATGGATAGATGTCGAGGTGTGTGTACAGTTATGCTCTTTGCTCATACCATGCCAGTGTATATATATGTCACGATATACTCGGTATAGGTATCAAATGGATAGCAACGTGGTTGTTGCGCGAGGGAGTAAAACTGCAGCTGCTACATACCGGCCCCTTTGTTCCCCTGGGCGACATGTGTTTACTTGGCTTGTACACATTGATCCTCCCACGCTGAAGCTCATTGGGCCATCGCTCTTAACAACATGTTTATGTCATATGGAGTACCTCATACTGTCTGTCCTCTATTTCATGCATGCTATTTTGGTTTAGCATATGTAGCATAGAGAGCTACATATGTACCTAGTATGATGCAAGATATATATATATAAAGGGGAACGGCTTTGTTGAAATACAGTGTTATGAGATACATGACGGCTACGAGATGCCTTGTACCTGGACCTGACAAGCTATCCTTTGACACTAAAATTTCAACAGACTTAAAGGCATTTAGTCGGTGTATGATAGCAAGTAGGTACGCCGCAAAGAGGTGTGGTCAAGCTGTGCACTTTGGTTTTAAGTTCATCTTTACTTAATCTTTATTTGTGTTACATGTTGTCCCTGGCTGCATGTGTGCGATCCCGTCTTGCATGCTTGACAGGTATACCAAGGAGGCATACCAAGGAAGCCAACGCGGTGTCACCTAGGTAGATACGTGGTACCGGTAAAGCCCGATGTCATAGATGTACATATTTATACACCTACTTGTGTACCTACGTACCTACCTACGTACCTACCTCTTATCTACCGTACTTGGTTTAATCTCGTCCCGATCTGGTTTCTTGTCACTAGTGAGACAAGAATCTGACAGTTATCTCCGTTAGAAAAAAGTCGCAACGGCTAGGGACTTTGGATTTGTGTACCTGGTTCACATGTAACTCTCTACCTAGGTACTTTGCAGGTACCTCCGTCCTGTTCGAGGTAGCCAAGTTACACAGCATCGTCGTCTCTCCACATTTCTAACTTTGTCACTGCAGCGGCTGCAACTGCGACTACACATTCGGGACTACACATTCGGGACGCCACACGTGCCTGACCTTTCTCCTATACCCCATCAGCTATGTATACATACCCTCACTCGCCCCCATAGCTTGCTCAATCAAACCACCTCCAACAAAGAAGACCGTCTGAAGAATTTCACCACTACATACACCAAGTTGCTTCAACATGGTTCAAAATGGTCAACTGCCAAATGGCATCAACTTCGTGCCAGCGCCCAATCAGATTGCCGGCATGCTGCAATGGGCTAACGGCGCGCCTGTAAATGACCGTTCGGATGATCCTGTTGTCTGTGTGGTGTGCGGTGGTATTTGCTTGTGCACCGTAGGTCACAAAACAACCTCCATTGCCGAGGATTCGTCAGGCTAATGCTTACAACAGATGGCCGAGGCCCCCCCGGGCTGGGTGCCCAAAAGGCGCAACTGGATGTACCCAATGCTCATCATGGCTAAGCCTGAGTACCACGAATGGTGCAAGCTGCCATCCTCGGCCAAAGCCTACAACCGGCAGGATGATCACCTATTCCGGGAGCTGGCCGTCGATGTATTCCGTGGAGGTGCGGACGGCTTCGAAGTCCCTGAACTTGGCCAAATCTCCATCGACACTTCCCACTCCGAAATAGCTATCCCCATCCATCCCGCCTGCCTCGCCCTGGCCAAGTCTTTCTGCCGTTACCAGTCTCGCTTCGATATTGACTTCCGCAGCCCCAAGGGCGGCGAACCCTCCAGCCTCGCCCATCTCTACGAAATCTGGTGCAAGCGTGCTATTGCCACTTGTCCCCACGGCCTCATGACCGAGCCGATCAGGGAGCCACACGATTACTTCGGCGCTCCTTGCCCATATGACCTGTTCCCATTTTATAACAATCTGAGTCTCGATCCCACCATACGCATGTACGAGGTCGATCCAATTGACGTCCCCTGTATCACACACCTAGTCATCCTCAATAACCTGCAGTCTATGAAGGGCAAGGAGACGAAACCGACCCCGAAGCTGGCCGAATGCCGGGAGCGCATCAAACAGATGCCACAGGAAATCCACGACCGCATAATTGAAGCTATCGAACCTTTCGAAGATGGCCTCGGAAAGAAGTGTCTGGAGCCCACACGCATCCTGCCAAGCACCTGGTGGAAAGAGAAGTTGATGTCTGGCCAATTGATCCCCTGGCTGGGCGACTTCAATAACACAGAAGTTATACGCTTCCGCCAACGGCAGAACATGTCCCCCAGCGAGGTCTTCGACGAGGATAACTGGGACTGGGAGCTCCTATGCCGTCAGCTTGCGCAGCCGGATGTCCTTGAGGAGGGTGGCGTCCTTCACGACGTCTCGTTGCATCTCTGGAACCGCCATCGCATCTGGAAGTTGCTGGATTCGGCGCGGCTGGGCCACTTTTGGCGTCTTCGGTTCTGAGAGGGGCTATGTAAAAAAAAAAAAAAAAAAAATCTATCTGGAACACACAACGATAAATATGTGAGCTAGTGGACGAAATCACTTGTCTACTAAAGGGTAAGTTCATCCTCAAACTTGCAAACTCACCCCCCTCCCCCCCGTCTCTTACTTGTCATATGCTTATTTTCTCGACTTGATTAGTTTAGGATATTGACCAACCCGGGCTACGAAGCCCTCTCTTGTATATACCGGGGCACATGGAAGGTTCTGATTTTCCGTGTTCACTTTCTTTGCCGTCATCTTCGGCTAGGTCATAGGCACGCTACGTCGGAGTTGGATTCTAGATTCCATGTATACTATTTGTCTTGGACGCGGTGGTTGTTTACTCTGCAAGTACCACGTCCACGCGGGGTAGACCGGTTAGACTGTTAACGGAATATTTTGCATGATTTGTCGTACATGTATGTACCTGATACAGCTAGGTTATCTATAACGGCAATCTAGCTCGGGAGGTGGCAGTAACGCCCCCCAACCTGCTTGTGACATTTGACGATGGAGCTATCTACGGCACCTAGTCAGAAACTCAAGCTTGTGTATCTGAACTCTGTTTCTACCAGAGGAGGTACGGGTGTGGATAGGTGGACAGATATATAAATGGACAACTACTGTTTGATTAGGTGATTATTGTGGTGAGAAAAAAATCGAGTTGTGGTGCAGCCTCACCATTGACAAGATAGTAATACCTAGCTTCACTCTATCCTAGCGTGATAGTATTAGCCATTCCAGTGTTACTCTTCAGGGAGAGGAGTAGGGCTTTGCGGAAAGGCAACCTGGACCATGGAGCTGACCCGATGGCAATTAGAGGGCCAGCCGTGCCGTACCTACCCACCTACCTGCCCAGACAGCATTCCGGACCGAGACGGTACATATTTTGTTACCTGCCTTATTCGTTATATATCTAAAAATCGAATAATGAAGAGGAAGACTACCCCGAGACTTCTGACCGGGGATACTGGGTCTGCTATGGAGTCCATCTTCCTCCTCCTCCTTCTTCTTTCTAAACTAGGTACCTACCTGTTTTATTGGAATTTGCCTTGGGAGACAAGAATCCTCCTCGCGACTAGATATGGCGAGGTTGAGAGGAAGGGAGGTAGGATCTCTCGGGTCTGTGTCGAGGTTTTCGGTTGTGATCGGATGTTATCTGGTTGCTACTTCGTCCAAGGGGGAAAGGGGGAAAGGGGTTGAGAGGGGGGCGGGTGGGGAGCTGAGGTGATAGGTACCTAAGCAAAGATATACGGTCTTCTAGTCGAATGGCAGCTCCCGTCCTGCACAAGAGAAAGCATCATAAATACCTAGGTACCTAACTAACCATTCCTTCCAAGAGTTACCTACGATTTTTCTTTGGTCCCCAGCCACAAGCACGACAGGCAATTCGGAATGGCAATCTGCCTACTACTACCTAGGCTACACTGGATTATTTGACGACCTTGTTCACAGTCCTGTCCTGCGAGTGTCCCGGCATCTCTGATATCCTGCATTTCTCCATGGCGAACCTGACTCACGCCCTCGTTGGGCTGGGTTCTAATTCTTGAGTCGGGACATCCTATACCTATCTACCTGTTTGTCTGCCTAAACTCAGGTACCTATTATCTCTCTGTTGGCCGTTGGTGTAATCCTCACCACAACAGCAATCGCTCGGGTTGGAGACCTGGATCTTCGCCATCGGTCACCAACTTCGCCCAATCCGAATACGGAGTTCTGCCCCAAAAGAGTCAACGTCAAGCTCAAGAGTGAGAACTTTCAGTACATCCAAGTACTCATCTATCTCGCAATATTGGAAGCGTATTCAGATGTTCCGTGAGACGTATCCCGATACCGAAGTCCTTGCCACGATGGCCGTGGGACTACTCTCTGATCGCGACACCCGGGGAGCGACATGATTTGCTAGTCTTACTCCGTCGGTACGCAGACACATGACACAAGACATCAACATGTTTCGAGACGACATGATCGAACGCAGAGAACGCTCATCTAGGTCGCAGTGAGGATAGCCTATTCGTCAATCAGTTCGGAGCCCAGCTTCGCCTCTGCGAATGGAGAGATCCGGAGCGGTCCCAATCAAGTTCCTTCGTACGAACTGACGAGCCGAAAGGCGGAGTCTGAAAGCTTTGCGATACCATTGTGAGGGGGGAACAAGAATCGATGTATGCTACTGCCGGATCATTGGGGTGTGAGTTATTGTCCTCAATTATCGTAACTTTCCCATTCATTAGTATGGCTATTCACAACATAAGTATAGGGTTCGCGAACACGGTGTCGCTTAGGGACGCAGTCGGTATTACAATTCCCCCGTATCTCAATGCTTTCAAGCAAATCGTCAACAACGGCGTCGGGATTCAGATCTATCTTTGGTTTAGGAAGGTCTTTCCGATCAGCGGAAAAAAGACAGCCGACTTCACATGTGCCATCAGGACGACGGGACACCCCGCTGGAGATGGTCCCTCTCCGAAATACCCAAAGACCCCCCATCCGACTGAATTCAGTGGATGGTTGAGGATCATATCCTACAAGGTTACGGTGGTGACACCATACGAAGCGCAGCGAGAGCTTCTAGATCAGACCATCAAAATGCTTTCCAGAGCCGAGTACGTACCCGAGCTTGTTGAGATACGTTCGGTTGATGGAGCACAAGGTTTCGAATCGGACTTCACGATCTGGGACCTCACGCGAATTAGCGGACCTGGTTTCATCGGAGAACCTCACCTGTCAGCAGTCGTCCTTACCAGAGCATGTTATGCCAATCTTGTCGTCGGCAATAGACAAGCATGGAAAATATTCCACCCCAAAGTTCTTCTCGTTAGATAGCTCGCTCGAATTACCCAATTTCACGACGACCGAAATGCTATTGTAGTCTGTAACGGGCAAACATGGCAATCCACATGTTCAGCTTCGTGCTCCGTGTCATCTCAGCCGTTATACCATGATCTCCTTTTGCCAGATGGCATCTTCTAGATAGTTTCTTACAATACCATTTCTTCCAGATCACTTCTTATGCCCTAGCGTATAGGTAGTGACCTACAAAGGGGGGCAGGAGTTCTCTCTTTACCTTCTGATAAATCACTATGCAAATCTATTGTAGTATCTTGGATGATTCGGTGTTATATGGGATGGGCATGGATGTAGTTGTATTTATTAGGTTTCTCTAATTACCTAGTTAGTCCTTATAGCGATATATATATCCCATTACTAGCCACACCGTGTTTTCTATACTCGCCAACTCGATTCGGCCAAATTCACCACTTGGGAAGGCGAGGCAGTGCTCTCGTCTCTGTATCTGTATGTATGGGTATTTCTGGCATCCCCTCAAGGCTGGTGTTTCCCATGTATTTGATATTGGTGAGTGGTTTATTGAAAATTTGTTAATCCTATCGATCTCGTAGGATCCTTATTGAACCATATTCATGAAAACCCCTTTGGGAAACCCTCCTATCCTCAACCATTATGACTGAGCCATACTGATCCATCTCCGGCTATGTTTATGAAGCAATAGCCATAACCACATGTCCGTTGTATCAACCCATTAACGGGGAATAATCGAGGTGCTAGGTCTTCGTCTCCCGATCTTCAAGATGCGTTGGTGCCAATGCAGTTGTCGATGTCGCGGGAAAGGAAGCCACATTCCGATTTCGCCTATGATATCACCAATATTCGTGTGAATGCGGACAAATGCCTCTCGTCCCGAACGATAGAGCTCTGTTCCCAACCAAGTCGAGTTGATGCTCAACTATCCCATCATCTCGTTTGCCGTAGAGATAACCTAGGTGGCCTAGCTAGCACCTGTAACAAGAAGACTGCTAAAGATGGGACTGCCAAAAAGAATCTCCATAACCGCGTCGAACATCGAATTATTCATGGTCCAGGGTAACTTTAGTCAAGGCTTCCCAAGCCCTATCGACGGCTGAAGCCTTATACCACCTCCTGAGGGTTGACGGGAGCGACAGGGGCAACGCCCAGCATCTCTGCCAGCGCTGGCGGCGCCCGTCGCTGAAACTCCGCAGCAAGATCGTCGGCAAAGCCGGCCACAGCGGCCAACCCCTGACCCATGACTGTCCCCAGATAACCACTCCAACGCCGGACCCGCAGCGTCCCGAAAACGAGTTCGAGCCACAAGCCCAGGGCGCCGAGAGCGACGGTAATCACCAGAATAAAGGGTGCGGCGACGGCAGCGAAGACCACGGCGGCGAAGTTAACGAGGTGGGCAGCAAATCCGGGCATGGTGGTGGTGACAGTGGTGATGGCTGTGATTCTTCTCTGCTACTACTTTTGTGTTGGTATGTCAGTGAGGAGAAGTAGAAAAGAAAACACACGAGAAGGGATGGGAGAATTTTGGGCCCAAGTCAATTCTCAGACCAGTGTTGCGACTTCCGCGTCCATGTTCGTGGTCCCGTCTTCAGGCAGTTGCCATCGAGTTCTACATGTACTTCTATGTCAGAGGGATGAGCAGGTGCACAACAGACTGAGAGTTATGGGCGAGTAGGGTCACTAATTAGACTAATAATAATCGCTAGGGAGCTTGATTGTAGTCCCTTC
This sequence comes from Biscogniauxia marginata, assembly GCA_022695795.1. Lineage (NCBI taxonomy): Eukaryota > Fungi > Ascomycota > Sordariomycetes > Xylariales > Xylariaceae > Biscogniauxia > Biscogniauxia marginata. Next base: position 22,029 of record MU404207.1, read on the forward strand.
GGGGCGCATACGACTCTTATATACCCCAGTTATACTACTCCCGGGTTCGAGCTTGCGTAGACGTCGTTACTGGTCTAGTGGCCTCGGTTGCTCTCATTCTGGTAGAATTTCGGATCCCTCATGGGCTTGAGGCCTTCGTCGTAAAAACCAGCCTCCGCCTACAAAAAAATATTAGTTATTTGTCAGTGCAGAAAAAAAATCCCGTCCCAAGATAGTCGGGATATAAACTTTTCAAGCTAACAGTACCTTACTCATAGTTCGGTATCCAATAATAACAATGTTACCAAACGCGCGCTAGTCTATATCAAATGGAGCGGCTGCCACAAAGCTGGCTAGGAGCACAGTGAAGAAATTGGAGACGCTCAAGAACATGGTAGCAATAAGGAGTGGGCTTGCAGAAGGTGCAAGGAGAAATGTGTTTAGAAGAGACTGAATCTATAGATAATAACGAGGTCAAATTGGATACTTTTAAAAGTTGCTGCATACTTATAGAGAGAGTAAACTGTCGTTTTAATTTCACTGTAATGCTAATTAGTCCCACTATTCAGCTTTAGTTACGGATTCTCATGTTCTTATACTCAACCTTGGTTCCTGCTGTAATCATGAAGTCTCGAGTGACCTAGAAGATGATCATGTTCATGACGTACGACTTATTGTTGGTTTAATACTTCACGATTCAACGCACAATACAAGGTTTGGATTGTCATGGAATATATTTAGCTGCGACCTTGCATCTAATGACATGATTGCTAAACATGAAGATTCTCTTGCTCTTTCGACATAGCTCTCTCCTGTCATCAATAAGGAAGCTCAGGAATTAGTAAAACTGACTACTGATACATTACTTATTCGCTGACCCGGCTGACTTTACATCAACTTTCATATTAGCACGGTACCAAGTCCCAATTCAACCGGCTCCTTTCCAACATGATGCAATTTGTGACGAGGTTACATGACGTGACATACCATATACCTAGGTCCTTTAGGGGGAGGTGGGGGTGTAGGGCTGAGACATAATCTAACGGACTGATCTGATCTTAGGTATAGATTGCGCTATAATATTTAAAGACATCGAATATTAACGAGTCTGCGTTTAGTAGGGTTTACTTACCTGTCCGTGGGTTCTAATTATGGATGATTAAGAGTCGTCCAAGATTATACCAGCAATGACATCATAGGTAGTATAAAGCCGACTACATAATACCACGTTTTCTAAGTTCATGTTTGTTATCATCCATATCTTAGGTCTTGGAGGAGAATTTTAAGTCGATATTGGCGGTTAGGTTAGGTCCTTTCCTTGTGAGGTCACGTTGGACTGAATATCTTGTCCTGTCCGGGTAGCTGGGGATAGGTACAGTTTATTTCTGCTCGGTCGGCTACATGCGACGCAAGTATGTGATATATCACAAGTCAAATAAGACGTATTGTTCACTCTGCTGTCGGGCGCGCACCTCTCGAAATTCGGGTAGATCAGATACGTACCTACCTACCTACCTACCGGGCTGGTAGATAGATGTACATATGTACCTGTGTTATAGGTGGGGTAGCATGGGGCCAAACTGGGCTCAAGTCAACCCCTGCCCATCGCCCCACATACTTTAACGCAGCTCTTGTCAAGTGCTGATAGGCTATAGCTTCCTCACCTACGTGTGGCAAGTGTGGGGGACCTGAGCTCTTCCCCACTCACTATGGCCGCCTGGTTGCCTGCCCATGTAAACTACAACTTCAACTCCGACAAGGCTGCATGTCTTTAGGTACAGTAGGTACCTACGTAGTGCCTGTGTAACTGTACTTTAAGCTCGTCCGCTACGTCCAACAAACTCTGCCTAAGGTTTAAATAATTTCTCACATGCTCACGGCTGCCGCCATCCGCCAACTCTCCTGTCCTCACATCGCACCACTTAAGGTCCAGAATAGGTGCAGGATGGGTCCAGGATGAACACTCGCATCACAGCCTTACTTACTACACAGTAATTTCAATACCCTACCCTGCCCGACCCCGTTCATCTGACAGATTATCGCCGCTTCCTCTCTGTCTCCCATTTATCGGCCGTCCTAGGACAACGGCAACACCATTATTCAATTCCCAGCTACTTCTACGATCGTCTCAGCAGACTACTCCCACCAGGTGGTAACGCAGCCATTCGGCCGACATGGCTACCACAGGTAGCATCTCCGACGATTGGCAGGAGGTGGAGAACGACGCCTTCTCTGTCGTCTCTCTTCCCACCTCTGAAGATGCCCCGCTTGCTTCCTCCCGTGGCCCACCGGAGAGCCCTACACGAAGCCATGCTTCCGAGAGTCTTCTTCGACTGCCCATTCGACCCAAGTATCCTGACCATGCCGGGCTCGAGTCCGAGTCCGATTCCGACAATAGTACCGAGAGAGATGACGATGTCGAGAGATACGGCATGGACACAAAGGATGTCGAGCCCAGAAACTCCGCCGAGGGCCATCTGAGTGACATATTGGACGTCGACATCGATCCCAACGTCCTCTACCAGGCTACTGCCTCCTTAATCAAGCTTATCACCGAGATCGTTGCTCTTATCAACCTCCGGGGCGACACTGATGCCCTTGTCGGCGCTGGTAAGATCAAGGCTGAGTGTAGTACTCTGATAGATCGCCTATCAACCCTCCAGCCCATACTCCAAGGCTATTCTAAACACTGGAAGTCGGAGGGGAACACTGTCGAGATACCCATTGACCCGGGTCTCTATGAATGGATGGCCGGTCTTAGAGTAGAACTACTGGGGCTACAAGCAATATGGGAGGTACAATCGCATCCACTAGGCCTATCTAGTTCGGGCCAGTCATGGGATTCTTCAAGTGCCAAGCGCTACCTTGACATCTTGGCCGACTCATCTAGCCAGATTGAGGCATTCATGCCCGTCTTACAAGCGTACGTGTTACCCCATCTGTTCTTCCGACGAGAACCGAAAGACTTACACACTGAGTTAGCGATTATGAGGACTTCCACACTGCCCACCTACCTGTTCTATCGATTTGGGACGCCGATGCTGCCCATCCGGCTCCCAGGAATGGGGGACCACCCCTCGGGCAAATGGCTCCGGGCAGCAATCTTGCTCTCCTGCGCCGAGAACTATATGCTCTCAAGGACCAGATCACTGCCTCCATCGGCGAGTTCGAAGTACCAAAGAAGAACGGTGCTTCCGGTGACACAGATGTACCAGTTGATTTGATGGAGGTGATGAATTCATACCATACCATTAAATCCTCCATGGATGTGATGCTTTCAAATCACGCTTCGGACTGGATTGAGTACAGCCTTGCTGGTGGTCTCACATACCCCGAGTTCTGCAGACTCAATCCGGATACGATCCGCTCTCTGAACCTTCAGCTTAAGGAGCTGACTGACGAGCTTAATGCCGAATTGAACAGAGTGCATTCTCTGCGATATCTCAACGACCCAGATGATCTTCTCCAGGATGAAAAACCGACGTTCAAGAAATCCGTGGTTGATGGATTTAGCACCATAGAGAAAATTCTTCGGTCCCTTTTCCAGATACACAAGCCCGCACCCGCACCCGCACCCATTCAGCAGGACGGACAGTGAACGCGAATAGCGGCTATGGGGTGCTCGTTCACGGTATGTATGATTGTAAGGATATCCAACTGGGAATTTGAAGAGGTTATGATATGATACCTAGAAAAAAATATATAACTAGCAGGCAGAGTTTGGCGTTCACCATTTCCTTGAACGGATTAAAACTCGTCTCGGCTTACTTTATCATGGATATTTCTATGCAAGCTCCAGAATAGATCGTTCCTCTCTGGACAAGTCCTCTTCAATTTAGCTGTCCCCCTCTCGACGCCCGTGGCAATCAGTAGACGCACCGTGCTCCTAACAATGGAAACACGCCGAACTCTTCTTTCATTATTTCTTTCTGTGACCTAGGAGGCAGCTCGGGTAGTACATAGGTAAGTGTCGAACCCATGAACTCCAGAAGGAGTTTTTGGGGTCGCCTTTACCACTCAAGTACCTGGCGTTCAGGACACAATAAGATAGTACTTCTTGCGCCTCTTGGTGTTCCTAAGAAAGGGGGATAATAAGCGTCTGTCGAGCTAGCGGCCCCTCCCGCCCTTAGCGCAATCCGACTAGCCTTAGGTACATTAGGTACCTACCTACCTACCCGTACTTAACCTTATCTAATTCAAGATACTTTGAGTTTACCCGAGGCAAGTGCTGCGCGATGTTAGTGGTTGCGCCTCGTGTTGTTGTTTAGTCTATCGTAGACGAGACGATGGTGGTACGAGCAAGCTACAGCTAGGTATAACCGAAGAAGACGGTAGCGACGCGCGAGGGTAATTTACTTAAGGACTGGTCTTTGAGGTGCTTTTTGTGTGTATATATATATATGTATATAAGAACTTGTATAGGGGAGAAGGGGATGTGGGAGAATGGATGGATAGATAGGCAGATCAAGCGGTAGGTATGATGCGGTGAAGATAGACGAGCAGGGAGGGGGGTTACAGATCACACCGGAAAGAGGGACGAAGAGACGGAGGAAAAGGAGAAGAAGAAGAAGAAGAAGAAGAAGGGAGAACCTGGATATGTTCCATTAAGGTTTTTACCCTATTAATTTAACTTCTGTTCAATTCCTTTTTTGGAATGTTTCCCGGGGGTGGGGACGGTGAACCGGAACCGTGGTGTTGGCATTGATGGGAATGGGGACTGATACACCTACCTTACCTGAGTTTATATAACTTGGGTAGGTTAGGCTTGGCTGACATATAGTACGTACATACAGACCTAGGTAGTGTGTAGGTAGGTAGTCTTTTTAAAGCTTGTTTATGTATGTAGGTACATATGTAGTATGCATGCTCTGGGGGGGGAAAAAAAATTGGATTATACGCATTGCATAGGACACTAGATTATGTATGTATGTCAATACATGGTAAGTGTGGAGGATGCGGGATGTTTTGCGGATTTGCTATGGGCTTGTGTAATGCAGCGTTCGTGTGCTATGGAAACTACCTAGTAGGCATGCGGTCTGTGTAGAACGTTAGTCTAGGATATGGAGCATGCGTATATGTACGTAGTTAGGTATACTTATAGATTAGCAAATCAACTACATATGTTTAAACTTATTAGTATATTAATCGCGGGAGTTATAATCTCAACTACTGGCTTTCTACCAAATGACATGAAATGTACCTATATTTGATGTATTCATATAAATCAATTATTATATATATTCTATTAAGAGATACAATTTAAAGTCTAGTTTTATATATAAATGTTAGTATAATTTATAGCTTGCTTGTTTAAGGTAGCTATACATGCGAATTATACGTAGAGCGTACATATCTACCTAGATAGACTACCTAAGTATGTAATGTTAAAACCGGAACTCCTATCGCAAACCACATACCTACCTATGGATTCAGCTCTTAGTAACTAACCCAGTTCGAGTATAGGAATTAAAGCTGAGTCCGATAGCACGGGCAACCCTCCGCCCCGCCAGACTGCATTAGGTACCTATGTAACTAAACCCCATCTTCGATTAATCTTCCCTCGCGGAACCGTCCAACGATCTCTGATGGTCAAGGTCCCCCCGCCCACAAAAAAACTTTCAAAGTCCCATTCGCGGTGATGCGGAAAAAGCACAACGTCGGTCAAAGTCTAGTTTTATCATGCGGACATTTTCTAGGCATTGTCTAACCAAAAAAAAATACATCATGGAGATACCTATTGAACCTACATACATACATACATAACACCGGGGCGGGCGGTGTTGTTACATGTGTACTGTACGTTGTTAGAATGCCCGAGTTTAGCCTAACCTAACCTACATCGATTGGTAGTTCATGTTGCTCGCAATTCTGTATTACATAGGTACCTATGTATTACAAGTATGTAGTACACTGCAGCACTGTAGGAGAGAGTCTCGGCAAACTCGATCCTTTCGAGGATCTGCGTGTCTTCGCACTCGAATCCATCTGTGTGTGATCTGCATCCAGTACGTAGTCGGCCGCTTCTTTTTTTTCTTTTTTTTCTCTTGATGTACATTTCTTTTTAGCCGAGAGAGATTGTTGGGCATGATCATCCATCGGTGCCGCGAGAACACTGGGTTTGGTTGACATTTTTCCTACTCTCCCTCCTCATTCGCTATGATGTTCCCTTTTTTTTTTCCCCAGAAAAAAGAATAAACCAAAAAGAAAAAGAAAACAAAAAACCAAGCCAGATAAGCATGTTAAGTGTGGGTGATGATCCAGGAGATATCTCTGATGCACAGTATATGTATGTACGTCTTGTACATATGCGTATGTAAACAAGCTATGTACTGTATATATTACGTACCGCCGTCACTAGCGTGTAAGTGCCACCCAGAGTGTCTCCTAGTTGAAGATCGTTGGCCCGAAGGAGCTGTGATAGTCCCGACATGGTCACCGCGAGGGTTCTTTATTGCCACCACTACTGGGTATTCCTCCTCTCCTCCCCTCTCAGTAGCTCTCACCGATTGTCCTGGGTCGGGTCATACGAGGATCGTACCTGCATGTATACATATGTAACAAGTTATATAAACTAGATCGAGTCGCTTCCTCTTACCTCTCGACGCAGGCAACCGCCCGAGATCCCGACGACAGCAAACCCTCAAGCTCGTCTCACCACTATCAGCTAGCGTATCTCTTCCTCCTCTTCCTTTCCCAAACTAAATAGTTGTCATTGTCCTATACTCGCTCCGCTTTAAACGACATGCCTAGCTTCGCTGCCCTAGTTCGCGTCCTCGCCATCGCGGGAGTTGCCACGGCGAGCAACCTGGCCGTCCGCGCCGACGAATACACATGGAAGCTCACATGGACGGGGCCGGAGACATGTCCCGAGGTGCCATGCCCATACTGTACGTCGCAGCGTTCTCCATCTACCTACTCCCATATACATCTCTTTTCTTTCTCGTCCGTCTTGCCTACGTTTCTCTCACGCACTTAAAGAGCCCATCAAATACTTATCCAACTTGCGTGACGTGGCACATAAATCATAATGACGAGTTACTAACGCGCACGACTCGCTTCACCTTATAATAGCGTACGAAGTCTCGGGACCACGGTACAGCTCGCCCGAGGGCTCCATCCCCTCGTTCACGGCGACCTGCGAAGGGACCGTGGACGAGCCGCTGAAGGCGTGCGAGCTCGGCACGCACGAGGGCGCCTCGGAGCCCGCCATCTCGGGCAACTTCAGCACGTACGAGACGAGCGGCGTGGGTCCGGGGCAGATCATCATCACGGCGACGTGGTTCGAGGAGAAGTAGTAAGTCTCACGCGCAAGCAAACCCGTCATTCTTTTCCCCCTCCACGCCTATCATCCCCGGGGTACTCTAGGGGATCTTTGAGTTCCTAGGACGAAGATATGGATATGAGAGCGAGAAGGAGAAAAGTAGCTGAGATGGACGAAAGAAGAGACATTATCTAGACGATGATTTACTGACGAGTCGTGTTTCCAACTGCTGCAGCAACGAGGACTTGACCCTCACGGGCGTGTCGCCCATGCAGGCTAGCGAGGAGAACCAGGGCACGTGGGACCTTTACCCGGGAGGCTGCCCGCTGACGGACTGCCCGGGGACTAGTACTTCTAGTACCAATGCGACGGCACCCACGCCCCGGCGACGGGCGGCGTGGAGGAAGGCCGGCAAGCGGGATTCCTAAAGATGACGATGACGATGAAAACGACGATGAGGAACTGCGGGGGGGGGAGATGAGAACGGAAAATCCGACCGTATAAGATTAACGAGCTATCCAAAGACAGAAAAAGAAGAAAAGAAATAGGACAAATGCGGTGGTGCTAATAAGGAGAGGCTCTACAGCTAACGTGACAAGCGAGGAGGTTAAACCACCGATTAATGCCATAATCATAGTAATGATGAAAAGAGGAAAGGAGGAAGAGAAGAATGAGAGGGGGTAGAGAAATAAAAATAAAAGCCAAAGGCCGCTCTGTGCTTATTAACTTACAGATTATGTTCATCCATCGTAGATTATAGGACAGGGAGTTACTAGAAAGAAGATGGTGAAAAAAAAAAGATAAAAGAAAAGTGAAACCTCCACGGGAGATGACCGCTAGTTTTGCATCAACCTCTTCTCTTTCTTTCTTTCTTTCTTTCTTTCTTTCCTTACTTCCTCCCCATCTTCCCCTTCCTCTTCCCCTTCCTCAGAGCCAAACTCCGCAACCAACCAATAACCCCCTAACTTCACTACGTACCAGTTAGTTGCCAAGTTAAATCACACCCCTACTATGTCGTACATACATAATGCATTACCCATTCGCACCGGATACCTAATTTCCACGACCCCCCTCCCCCCAACCCTTCGTTAAAACACAACAACACGAATCATCCCATCCCATGCCATCCACATTCCCTCTCCCGAGAAAACAAACCCTTGTCAGCGAGCGGACAAGTAATACTACCTAGACAGCAGTAAGTAACGCCCGCAGATCTTATACAATGGAGTTAACAGAAATAAGTACTTAACTACCTAGGTAAATACATATAAAATATATAAACCTTTTGTCACCAACACAAATCCTCTTTGAAAACCCCGAAAGGACAAAATCTTAAAAAAGGGCCGACTATCTACATAATGGCCAAGGCGAAAAAAAAAAAAGAACCCGTCGGGACTAATGTAATATAAAGATTTTCATGTTTCCTTACCTACCTACCTACTTACCTACCTACCTGGGTATTACTATAGAGATGTTGTTTAAAAAAATAAAAAATAAAAATAAAAACCCCGTGAAACAAAATCCAACTAAAACATAAACCGCACGAATTATACATCCATGTGATTATATATAGGTATATGTATTTATATATGCTATACACCACGCCATGCAAAAATAATCCTCCAAACAAATAAACAATGCATGTTTATTCATACCCCCCCTCTCTCTCCCGCCCCCCGTTCATGTTCTGAAAACCCCTCCTCCCCCCCCAGAGTTATTTCTTTTCATAAATCAAGCACACACACATAATCAACCAATCAACCAATCAGTCAATCAACCTCCCAAACCCCCTCTCTTTCTTTCCCGCCTCCCCAGGGTAAATAAATAAGTAAAAAAAAATCTATATAAGATGGAAAGCCAACTAAAACTCCTCCCTTAAACCCCTTACTACTCCTAAAAAAATAAAAAATAAAAAAAAGCCTTTCCCCCCCTTCCCCCAACAAATCCAAGTAAACTGTAAAAAGATTCGAGATCCCGATTTTTTGTTCTACCGTGATGTTGCTCGCGTTGTGTGTATATGTTGTATGGTGTAATGTGTATCCGTTGCATGCATGTGTCATGATATATATATATATATATATATATATATCTCGCCCGGCTTCAAAAACTCTCGAGAAAAAAAAAACCGCCTTTTTAATATCGACAACGAAACAAACTGTTGTGAACCGACCGATACCGACCGACCGATCGCTCAGGGGTTGGTTAGATAGATAGATGGCAAGCGATGACTGAGATTATGTAGTATAAAAATATATATATATATGCATATATAAATAATAGCGACCCGACTTGGCTTAGTCGAGTCATGAAGCCGCAGCAAGCTCTGCGTAGCGCGTGTTCCTGTCGACGAGCTGCTCCATCCTTGGGATAAGCTCCGGCATGCGGAACGGTTTCGAGATGACGTCGTCCTTAGGTAGCAGGTTAGTCTCATCTCATCCATTAGTAGGTAAAGGGGGAGAGGATGGGGATATGTCTTACTACTCCTGCGGCCTTCGCATCTTCGATTTGCTCAGGCCGTGCATACGCCGTGACGGCGATAATGGGAATATGGCTGACGATTGTTCCGTTGCGCTCGAGCTCGCGGATCTTGCGAGCACAAGTCATGCCATCCATTACTGGCATCTCTAAATCCATCAAGATGATAGAAATATCATCGCCCGAATCTTGCTTTCCGTTCCAGAAGCGCGATTCTTTCAGAGCCTCGAGAGCTTCGCCTCCGTGGTTGGCCACCTTCGTATTGTTCCCGACATTTTGAAGAGACCTTTGAAGCACCCTCTGATTTACCAAGTTGTCTTCGACGATGAGCACGTCAAATACCCGTTTACCATCATCTGAAAACCTCGGTTTGGAGGCGACAACCTGACCAGGCCGATTCACAGCTTCGCTACCGCTAGGCTTTGGATGTCGAGTCTCAATGGTAGTTGAGGACCCAGGTGCGCGTGTGAGCGGCGGGGCAGATGGTAATACCTTGGTATCCGGCGATTGCAGTGTCGTCTTACGACTTTGTATATAGAAAGAAAACGTACTGCCAACACCCTTCTTCGAACACGCCCCGATCTGTCCACCTTGCAGTTCCGTCAAAATCCTAGAAATGAAGAGGCCTAATCCTGAGCCTCCATACTGGACATGCGTTCTGGGAGAGGCCTGTGAAAAACGTTGGAATAGCAGCTTCTTCTCGTGCTCGTCTAACCCTCTGCCAGTATCTTGTACGGAGAAGTGGAGATTGATCTTCTCCCCATCACCCCATTCGGCTTGCTCAGTCAAATCGTTCCTATCGGTCCGGTCGCTTTGGAAATAAGTGATCTCGGTGTCTGTCCTCTCGGTCACATTCTTAGATGCATCTAGGGTGACAATGATAGAGCGTCGAGGACGGGATTGGGTGAATTTGATGGCGTTTGTCATCAAGTTGATTAATACTTGTAAAAGCCGCGAGGGATCCAGCTTGACCCAGTCGATGCCCATATCGAGGTAGCGATTCCTGACCACAAACTTCATCTCAATGCCATTTGTATTCATTTCACCCTCAAACATCTTCAGAACGCGTTGCACGACGGCAAGGGGCTGAGCATCAATGGGTGTTACTAGAAGTAGCTGCGAGTCCAGTTTCGAAAGGGTTAAAATATCATCAACGATACGCTTCTGGTGACTTGCGCAGAGCGTAATGGTGTTCGCCGCTTCCACACAGCCTTCTAAGGCTAGTCTCAGGTTCTCATCTTGTGGCAGACCCTCTTTGGAAATGGTATATTTCGACAAGCTCCCAGCAATCTCGTCGGCGCATTGGAGAATAGCACTGAGTGGGTTGCGCATCTCGTGACTAGTAATATCAATGAAATTCTCTTGCTGCCGTTTAAGTTCGACAGCCTCCTCACGACGTTGCGTCTGGATTTGCTCGGCTAGCTTTTGTTGGGATATGTTTGTAATACACCCAAAAATGCCCTTAACACCGCCACCGATATTCCTTTCTGGGTACGCGCTCATCAATACCCAGGTATCAATGAGGTTGTCACCATCATGTCGGGAGCATTTGAATCTGAACTCGTGGGTGACTGCGACCTTCTCCACGATCAGTCGATGCCATACTACCTCTAAAGCAGGCCGGTCTTCATCCCTCACGCTCTGCATCCAATTATTAACACTTTCTGATCTGTTATGCCTTGAGATATCCCACCACATATCGTTGCAGTACGTGAAATTGCCATGGTGATCGGCGATGAACATCCCGACGGGGGCGAACTCGGCCATCCTCGTGAACTTGAGTTCACTCTCTTGAACCTCTTGAGTTCGAATGTGTAGTTGTTTTGCCAACTCTTGACGATCAGCCGCTGCCATCTGCGCTGCTTTCTGACCCCGGCGTATCTCTTCTTCGAATAGGACAACAGATGCTAACGATGTTGCGAGCTGCCTCGACAATAGGTTGATAAAGAGTTGGTAATCCTCATCATACGGCCGTCTAGGATTGACACCCATAACAATGAAGCCAACTACACTTTCACTGCCCGTCGTCGGGTGGACGGGAAAGATGACGATGGAGTGGCACGGATCACCGCCACCTCGCCAGTCAAACCCATCCATGAGATTGTTGGGAAGGGTTCCATTATCTGCTGACAATATAACCGGCTTTCCCGAGTTTGACATGGATTCTCGCATGTACGGGGCAAACCCTTCACTACTAGTCTTCAAATCCAAGGAAGCGACTAGGCATGGATGGCCCACGGGCACACCGAGCGAAGCCTCAAGATTTAACTGTGGGGGATTCAGCCAACTTCCAGAGTGCATGGACGAAACATCACTCTCCGAATCGTCTATGACGGAATAGACCAGGTTGAACGGAACATCATCCTCATTGTACTCGAGTCCTTTGTTGACCTGGGTCCAAAAGCTTTTGATGTCCCGAGCCATTGCAGTCTTCTCGCCGACCTCGCGCAAAGTGTGCATCCTCCTCTCAGCGACCTTTCGTCGAGTATGCTCGAAGGCTGGGTTGTATAGGCCCACGACAGAACCGTCAGGGCCGACAAGAGGCACGATAGACCACGAGAAAAAGGTTTCCTCGTCAAAGCCATTCCGCCTCACCATGAGACGATCGTCATTTTTCATTGTCGCTTGACCGGAATCCCAAGCACCTTCGAAGACAGGGGCAATCTCTGGCCAAAGCTCAGCCCACGCCTCAATGTAGCTCTGACCCATGAGCTTGGGGTGTTTCTTCCCTGCCATAGCGACATAGGCCTCATTGTATATCACCGTAAACTCCCGACCCCAGTATAACGCCGTAGGATTAGGACTGCCCATGACCATGTTCGCCATGACGCGTAGTTCTGTTGGCCAGTCCTCGATTGGGCCCAGCGGTGTTGACGCCCAGTCTCTGCTGCGAGCAAACCTGATGTGCTCCGGAAGGTCGGAGGACAGGGGGATTCGTGTCCAGTCAAATGACGGCTGAGGCAAGGATAAGATGGCCTCTGGCGAGAACTCATCGTTAGGGTGTAATAGTATTTGCTCAGTAGCATCGCTACTAACTGCTGCTCGACCTTGATCATCGGCACCAATGGGGTCAAGACCCGCGAAGTAATCTCTGTCAGGAAGAACGATATCGCTCGGTGTCCTAGGTTGGGCGTTTGGTGTCAATGCGCGGGAGCGCGACTCGGTACTAGCCTCGCAATCAAGTAAAGGTTCGGGAGACGTACGGGCGATCGAAGCGGCGCTTATGTTCGCACTGACGAAGCGAAACCTATCCCTGATGGTAGAACAAGTCCAGTCAACGCCACCATAATGAAAGGACGGCAGGAAAACGTCTAGCCCATCCACATTTCCGCCAGCATTATTCACCCATGTTTTAAAGTGTTCAAACTCGACCTTTGCATGTAGATTGTCTTGGAGCTCCTCGAAAATTAGATGGCGAATCGCATTGGATACATGAAGCGCGGGGTTCGCATACAAGACGGCAAACGGGCCAGGCACTGTGTTAACGGGGTTCGAGCTATCAACAACAAACGTCGGACGGTCATCCCGTTCCAACAGTTCTAAGATACCAACGCTTTGAAGGGCTTGCAGCCCCGCGCTAGAGACTTGAGCGTCGGGACTCCGAGTCGGATTCGCCTCAACCGAAGACCAGCTCCCTGGGGTGCTCGAAGATCTTGCGGGGCTAGTCGAGTTAACGGTGCCGCGCGCAAGCTTCAGAGTTGTCACCTCAGTGGCATCCCGGACATTCTTCAACATGGTCGTCGCCTCGGTCCCAGAGAAGCTGGGCGGGCGGGCGATCAGAGCCCTCTGCTTGTGTGAGAAGAACAGCGGGGAGGTGAGACCGTCGACCAGCTTACGGGGCAACGCCGGCTTAGTGAAGGTAGTGAGATCAATGCTACCTGGTGGCGTAAGTCGGACGCGCTGTTTCTTTAATGACGGCTCACTGCTCCCCTGACCATCGGTGCCGTCGTCCGAGGACCTCTTCGTCTGGACTGAGGTCGTGTGTTGAAACAGTTGCACGGCGGCCGCCTCTGCCCTGGACTTCGCGCTGGGGCCGGCTGCCAAATGCGCTGGTATATCCTCGAGAATGGGCGTCTGGGTGGCAGGGGCGACGGCTGTCATAGCATGGCGACCGATCTCCGCCGAGTAGTGTGCTATTGCGTGGTTGACAGGTGCAGTTGTATCGTTAGCGAGCATGTGTTGGTGCGGTCTAATCACCGGCGCAAAGGAAGCGGAGGCGGCGTGCGCAGGATGCTCGAATCGGGGGTTGTCGTAGAGGGCTGAAGTCGGGCCGTCCCCCGAATTGGTTGGGCGATAAAGCTCGTCTTGGTTGGTTTCTAGAGTCATTAAGTGACTTTTTGGCTCTCTTCGTCACGGGGGATAACCACAACCAAACTCCAATCGCCCCTGTCTTGAGGACCGTCCCAGAGTAGCTAGCGAGAATAGTTGCAGAGGCGAGGATGGTCTAGCCGTGGCCATTGACAGGTTCGGCCAACGGACATGTGACGCTGGAGTAGAGTATTGCGAGGGCGGCTCTCCCAGCGAAGCATCAAGAACAGGAACTAGAGACGGATAGGGGATAATGCGGGTGGCATAGGTTGTATAAGCTAGGCAGGCTTGAGCTCTTGCGCCGAACCTCGCGCAACCCGGCTGCTGGAATCCGTCTTCTTTCCGTTTCTCTTGTGGCTTCTAGAGGAACACCCCTTCGTAACTCGCAACTACGGCTCGGCGGTGGTGAAGATATGAATAGAGAGGGACGAGGTAAGCACAAAGCTACAGTAAATAAGCACTGGTTACCTAGTGTTGCTGCAGCAGAGCAAATGTGGAAAAGGCGGTAGGGACTCGGTACGTCTCTGGGTTCTGGCTGTGCGTCTGTATTTGCTTGTGCTTGTGCTTGTGCTTGAGCTTGTCGAGATCGAGGATGTAGGTATGTAGTATCGACAGGGTTACAAGCAGGGTTGGCAAGCTGCACAATGCGTAGTCCGTACGTATGTGGTAGTGCTGCTACAGTATGCAGGCGTGGTGGTTTAATATGGACAAGATCGGTAGCGCAGGTGGTCATGAAGACAGGATAAAAATGGCAGAAGACGAGAAGAGAAATCTAAGAATGGACGGAAAGATGGATCGATCGCCTCCTAAGCGAAACTAGTGCAGTGGTTCGAAAAGGCTGGCGGTTTGATGTAGTGCAGTAGAGCGTAGAGCGTAAAGCGTAAAGCGTAAAGCATAATTGAATCAAGCAGTCGAGGACGGTGGGCAACGATGGAGGATAAGAGATGGCAGCCCCGGTTGAAATTGGGGATGCAAGGGTCTAACCTACCTAGTGATATTCGCGTTCCAGGCCCCCCTCAAGCGCCCCCCATGTAAGCCCCATATCCCCTGTAAATGTGGTTCGAACTCCAGCGCTGCGGGTAACAGATTGGGGAAAGTCTTCGTGAAGATCTCGCGGTATGTACGGACTTTGCTGCTGGCTGATCACTTAAACCACACTCGGCTTTTAAGAATTCCGTATGGTGGTTAGCGCCAAGCGGTCCTACTACATGCACTAACTACTTAGAACTTGTTCTTTCCTTTTTTTTTTCTTTTTTTTTTTCTTCTTCTTTTTTTTCTTTCTTTTTTTGCTTTTTCTGCTTAGCCGCTTATAGAGCCTTTTGGCGTGGCTACGCCCGCCGAAGCCTCCCCGCCCGCTACTTATCCCCGCCTAAGGTCCGGTATTTACCACTCCAAACTTGGTCAGTGGGTTGTGACCAGCCAACTTTGACCGTAATTTAAAAGACTCGAAGCAGCTGATAATATAGGTGGGCCTATACTGATATTGAATTTTCCAAAAAGACCAAATATACCTAGGTAGGTAGTGTGTATTTATATATGGGTAGATGTGGGTATTTGCCGTGTTAATACTAGTTTAGTGTAGACATGCGTTTCGCAAGGCAGGTTTATAGAGTTATAGGTTACAATCTAAGTGCCCCAAGCTTAGTTGAAACATGACCACATGTTGTGTAGTGGACATGAATCTTACTTACGTATTCACTTAGTGGGGACGCCAATTGCGTCGCACTTCTCGGGACCATTGGAATTCACTTGGAGATTTTGCTCTGTCTTCAGTTTAAGAATAACGCCATCTCCCGGGAGCACATACACATGCATATATCAGCGTTATGACCAGCATCCGACCGAGGAAGACGGATGACGGCACATACTCTCCACATGCTGGCCGTATCATGGATGCATGCATGACAGTCAACGACGACAATCCTGAATCAAGCCAAGTAAGTCGGCGCTACATTAAACCAAGTAGCCACCCTGACTTATAACCTCGAGGGTATTTTAATACTCGTATGCTACTGGTCCGGTTGTGTAAGGCAAGGTCCTCCCCCAGCACGTACTCTGATATCTATCTCAGCTGTGGTAGGCTTCACTTCAAGCCATTAACGATAAAACTGAGCCTAGTTTAGCATTTCCATACTAAACATTAGCAGTTGTTAGAAAAGCATTGTCGGGATTCTTAGTCCTTCCCGGCAACGAATTAAGTTAGCAAGTCTAAAAGTCTAGGTTACGCCGCTAGCCTTGAGCCTCTTTGGCAAATGCCGAGCTCGAACGGGCCAAATACCACCTGACAAATGAACAAGATTTGTCGGGGCCATGACTGTTTTTCGAGAAATAGAGAACAAAAACACAAAGTGGGAATTTCCATTACCGTAGTTGTATACCCTACTAATAACCTTCAGGTTCTATAGTGGTCCTCGTAACTTCGGACTAGGCGGTACGTAAGACCAAAATAAGAAAAAATACCTAAACTTACTAAAAGGCTGGGTCCCCGTTACTCTGACCACATATCGCCGACGGCTTTCAAGAGGGGAACTTACAATGCCCGGCTGTACCTCGGATTAGGAACTTACTAGCCACCCCCCTGAAATCGAACTCCATCCCATTCCGCCATAGCATTTAGGGGAATTCCCATCCCTCCAAAGTCGGACAAGCCGTTTCGTAGTGTAAACTAGAATAAGTCACTAACCCAGTTCCACTTCCCCTCTTCTTCCAAGTGGGTTGATATTTTGGCAATCAGATCAGAGCCTCGAGTTGTGCCTAGGTATAAGACTCGCCGGGAAATTACACTATATGGGTAGATCCGCTCTGCACTTACGAAGACGGCGGGCGGGGAGCTGTTCCCCTGATTCCCTTATGAGGCATTCTAGGCCCAAAGAGGCCGTGTGACGGGTCACTGACGATCCTGGAAATCTAGATCGGTCCAATTCACACAAGGCGCGAGACCGGCGATTTTCCCGTTGGACGCCGTGGTTATGCAGGCCACCTCTCTCTGTCTCTCGTTAAGGACACCGACGGAGGAGATCGTCGATCTGCTAAGCCCTGGGTCGGGTCGCTGCGAAGATCTGGTCGAAAGAAGGAGAATGCGCAGGCTGGCCACGCTGACAAGCAACCACCAGAGCACGTGTATACGCCTATGTGCTGCGAGGCTTCACACAAGCCATCTTAGTTAGGCATTCACTCCCGACGTCCCGGCTGTTTTACTACCACGCGCTATCACATGGGTTATTATTATTATTCTCCTTCTTTTTCTTTTCTTATCTATCATTTCTACCTCCTTCCCCTCTCCCCTTTTATATTTAAGTAGGTAGGTAGGTAAACTATAAACACATAAGCACATACGCTACATACATACATACCGACACTTACACTGATATCACAGTACAAAATATTCTGCGATTCACTGTGATATACTTGATGGGCCGTACGAAGTACAAAAAAAGCACGGTACAACAGGGAGGAGTTCCCTATTGGGCCGGGATGTTCCATACCATCTTACGGGTTTAACGCGAGGATATAAGCATTCAAACGACGGCACGAGTTGCCAAGATGCGATCTGTCATCATCCCGCTCGAAGACATGCATTTTGATTTGCCATGACCGTGGGTCGGGGAATATTTATTCAACTTCACCAGTCGCGTTGCGCAGCAAAATGTTCTGGGATTCTCTTCTACCTATTCAAACTGCCAGCACCCATCCATAATTGAATAAGTACCGAGGTATATGTATACCCTCCAACTGGACGGGTGCATCCAGCCATGCGAGCACATGTTGCTGTAGAAGAGGAGAGAAAAAGGAAGAAAAAAAAGGAAAGAGATCACATGATAGTTAAACTAGTTGGATCCGGTCACCAACTCGGTATGGTTTCTATCACATATCACACGTACACTACCTCACCCTTGACCCGCGGATCTTATCTCTAACGATTAGATATTTTTACTTCTTTGCGATTTATCAATAATACTACCATATTAGTTTTTGTCAACTGTAGGACATCCTTGATCAACTATGTAGATGACTGATGGCATAGGTAGGTATCTATACTCACGAAGTTTCCACCACAACAACTTATATTCACACTCACCCTAGCTCTAGCCTCATGATACATACTACCTAAACTACGGTATATATCACCTAAACTACACTATACATCAAAGTGTCAATAGTTATGGGGACCTCGTATCTCTGTTTATCATTACCTACTTCTAGCCACAAGGATTTATACATCGCTTAAAGTATACACGTTTAGTATCAGACAAGGCTGTATTCGTTAGGCAAAGACGAAACAAAAATATCTACACATTGACTGTTCTTAATTTGTCTTGGGAAGGCTGGCAAGCTGACGGCCTCCAAAAAGCCCCCACGATTCAAAACTAGAGTTACTATAGGCATTTAACAGGCCAATGGGAACCCTGCTTTGAGATGCTCTTCACATGGCGTCCCGCCAGCTCATTGGTCAAACTCTCAATTGATAGGCAAGCCGTGGAGCCAATCCCGACGAGCGACGCTCCCTTTGCCCAGAAATCCGACGTGCGAAGCGCCCACTCACGAACCACGAGCCGGCGCTTACACCCTCCCTGACACCGCCGTCGGCCTCTCTCATTGGTCTCGGTCGCACATATCACCAATGCAACCTGTGATTGACCTGCAGCCGCCTTGCGGGCTCTTGGTCATTGGCACCCGCCCCATTCCTTAAGAATGCCAGGCCGGCCGACTACCAAGAGTGCTCCCAACCTCGATTCGATCCCCTTTTCGACTTCGGCGTAAGCTTCACCCAGAGAAGATAGCCTCCTTCTACACCGCGAAGTTTGCGATCGACGCCCCGTCACTTAAGGTATTCCGATGTGAAATCACCGCTGCTGGCCGGCGACATTAGTACACCGGGGAAAGTCGTATAGGATTCCGACTTTTTTTTTTTTTTGGGGTGGGCTTTTTTTGGGAGACGTATTCCCGTCACTCCCGGCGCGCCCCCGCGCAAAGCGAAAGGAATTGCCGCGAGAGAAGTCTTCGAACTTTTTACTTCCTTGCGCTCATAACCGATCCTGCCGAGCCACGGCCGGGCTTGCTTCTTCATCATGGCCTACAGAACTCTACACCGCGAATGGAGGTCGACGAGGGCGATGTACATCATGATGATTGCGGAGCTCCTCGCTACGGTTGCAGTGTTGGTCCTGTTTGGCATCGCGCAGCCAGACTTGTACCGGACGAAACTATGGCGAGCCGGTCACGAACTTGGCTTTAACTCGAGCCCGAATGTCATCCTCTACGCATACGCTAACTATGAGCCGATGCCGAACATCCCCTTTGTGTGGACGCTAGCGTGAGTGAACTTCGGTGCGGTAGATGATGTATGCGTGAGCCAGGGCTAACGCCGGGGCAGATTAACCAACTTCAATGTCGCCATATCCGTCATCAGCCTCTTCTTCCTTCTCACCAAGCTGATATCGTTCATCATGCACGTCTGGTACCCGATCGTCGCACTGGCCTTCAACGTCGCGCTCGTCGCATTGTACACCACGAGCGTGTACGGCCAGGCAGGCCCGGACTACCTGGACCCTAACTATCCGAGCCCCGTGGCCTGGTACATCGCCAAGCCGTGCACCGTTGCGGCCAACCAGAGCGTGCAGAAGAACTGTACGTTGGCGAAGGGTACTTTTGCCGCGACGGTCATCATGCTGTGAGTTTCCCCCCAGCGGCATCCAGCCAATCAATGATATTATCTCCTCCCCCCCGCCTCCCCTTTTCATATTTCCCTCTAGAGCCATCGTCCTGATGAGCCATCGTCCTGATGATTCTCCCAGCACGATCACCTTGGTCAACCTCGGCCTGAACATCTGGGCCATGCTGCCCACCGAGGCCGACAAGCGGGACGCGGACTACGAGGACGGCGGCTCGGACTCGGACGCGTCGCCCAAGACGAAGAACAACGTCAGGGACGTCTCGTGGGAGATGCAGAGCATCCCGCAGACCCCGCGCACGGGCACCGTGCCCTTCACGCCGCGGACGATGGCGTTTAATACGCTCGAGAGAAAACTGCCGCTGCGCCAACAGTACGCTTGAGAAAGTGAGAGAGAATTCTGTGAAAGAGGAAAGAACGGAGAGAGAAAGAGAAGTTTCCTTGGGAAGTTTTATTTATTTATGTTGAATTGCTGGGATGGGAAGGGAATGCTTGAGATGGGAAGGACGGAAGGACAGCAGGACAGGATACCCCGAATGGAGAAGAAGAAGGAACAAAATCCACCAAACCCATCATCATTTTCAGGAATTTGTTTCGGATTTGGAGACCTGCTCGGTGTTATGGTGCAGACGAGGGAAATTCCTCTTGGAGAAGTTACGACACCCGTATTTTGGACGTATTTGCATTTGTGTATATATAAAAGGTACCCAAGAGATAATTTTTTCCCACCTAGGGGGGAAAGGAAAGTAGGGGGGAGTAGGTCAGGGCCCCTTTTTCACGTTGTGTACGTGTATAAAACATCCATTTATTTACTAGCGCAGTATTGGCTTGTCTACATAGGCAATTGATGAATCACGGTACGATGGTGGTATTCTGATCTAGGGGGTCATCTGCCGGATTGTAAATGCAGTGCTTTACCCCTTTTCCATCCTTTCGCCTCTTGGCGTAAGTCTTGACGAGTCTGCTATACGTGCGGGATGAATAAAGGGGGTTCCGAGTGTCAACTTATTGCTGTTCCTATGTTAGGTTCTACTTTTATGCATTTATTAAACATATCGAGTTCCTATTGACAAACCATACTAGGGAAACATACTATTTTCCCGATCAGATCACACTACCGCCTTCCTATCCGGTCAAGTAAAAGCCTTTTATCGACCTCGTCTTGAGGAGAGATTATCCTTCTTCACCTAATCCTCACCAACCACGGCCGCAGGCACGGGCGTATATACCACATCAATGACAAAACGATTACCCTCACCTCATATCTCCGTCCTATTCAATATCTTTTCATCCCATAGCTACCCAACCCCCCTTTTACCCCTATCATCCATCTCAGGTATCTACCTACCTTCCTAATCTTACCCCAACGCCCCAAAATCCAACATCACAGCCTCCGAATCCGGGACCCCGACCTCGACGAACCCCTCGCGCACCTCGGCCCTCTCGCCCGTCGTCACGTTGCCCAGCCGCACGGGCCGGCCCCCGCCGAGCTCGTAGTCGAAGCTGATCCCATCCCACGTAATCCCCGTCACGGCATCACTCCCGTTCGCGCTCAGCCTGCGCACGAGCGCCGTCCCCCGCCCGCCCGCCCCGCCGAAGTCGATGCCGTAGTTCCGCACGGGCCTCGGCGGCGGCGCCGTCCCGCCCGTCGTATAGTTATACGCGCGCAGGTTCAGCACCATGAGTCGCGCGAGCCTCCCGTCTACGTACGCCGCGTACGCGACGTCGACGTCTTCGTCGACGTCGGCGCTGCTGCTGCTACTCGCGAGCTCGGCGACGCGCGCGGGCCCGCGGCCCACGAACGCGGCGACGGCGGCGTCGGCGTAGTACGGGGGCCGGGTGGCGAGGCGCGGGGCGACGGGCTGCCACGACGCGTACCGGTACCCGGTGCCGAGGTGGGCGTGGACGCGGGCGACGCCGCGCGCCGCGGCGTGCAGCCGGAAATCGACACCCCACAGCGCGGCGCCGAAGGTGTCGGACGTGCCCGCGCGGCCCTCGCGCGAGAGCGAGTTCTCCTCGCCCAGGACGTGGCGGATCGGGGTCCGGGCGCGGGGCGCGATGGCGGCGTACTCGGCGAGGTGCGCGGCTAGGCTCGCGCGCGTGCGCGTGTGGTTCATAAGCGTGCCTTGGAGGGTCACGCCGGGGGTGTCGGCGCTGGATATGTAGCTGGTAAGAGGGGAGAGGAGAAGAGTAGCTAGTTAGAATGGGACATTGCTGGTTATGGTTGGGGTTGGAGATGAGGAGAGAGGGAGGGGGGCGTACTTGTGCGAAACGAAGTACTTAATGTTCTCGTCCTCGTTGAGACCATCTGCCCAAGCGATAGGGGCTTTCAGGTGAAAATCAGTGCCGGCGAACGAGGGCGCGAGGTACCCGTACGTGTCGTTGCTGACGAGTTCGGGACAGTGCTCCTGGAGGAGGCGCTTGATGGCCCTTGTTCCATTGAGCCACTCCGCAACATAGTCCGATTCGTTCCACTCGAGAGACCTGACTGGAGATTGGGCATTTGTGGAAAAAAGGTCAGGCTCGTTCCCGTACTCCCAAAGATAGAGCCTGTCTTTTCCGAGGGCCTTGCAAGCCAGCGGTACGGTCTGGATGAGGGTATCCCATCGTCTGCTGTCGTTGTTCCCGCCTAGGTTGAAACCGTGCGAAAATTTGACGTCCGGCCATGTGGTGTACGACTCGAAGAAGGATGGCCCAATCTCAATGGTAGTGGGATAATCTGCCGACCTTGACAAGTTGTAGGTGCCATTGAGCGCAATTGTAAGATCAGGGTTATAAATGGCAAAGTCTTGTGTGTTCCCCCCCACCCTGATGTATGGTTTGGTCCCAGTCAAGTTCCCTATGTTATCTAACAAGTTATTGGAAAACTCGTTCGGATGGGACTTATTTCCTAACTCTCAGCTTAGGGTATTGTCACATTATTGGTTGTGAGAGTGAGTAATTACCAGCAAAGTCGGGGAACGACGAGAACTCGATAGAGTAGCTCACAAACCCATCAAGGGGTTGACTAATGTTGAGAGCCTCTGAAGTTGCACTAACAGTATACGATACTGTTTTTGTTAGTACCGGACTGGCCAGTGCCAGTAACATGGGGGGAGAGACCATGGTTACCCATGTATTATATATCTCGCGTATCTCGATATTCCAGTAGCTTAGGACATCACTGGTGAATTTTGGCAGAAGTCGCATAGCAAGCCTCCTAGTTATTTCGCATTCGAGGGGAAATCCATATCATTTAGTAGCTAGGGTCTCTAAATACTTACCACGAAGGAGAAAGTCCAACGTCCGAAATATCATATCATATTTATTCGATCACGGCAGTGTTGTATGCCGCGATTGAATGGGCGATGATTGATCCAACGAGCATCTTTATTGGTGCTTTCTTTGAGTGCCGGTAAGGGACCAATACGACATCGGGGAATGTTGCCGCATAGCTTGGCCACTCAATAAATTGCCGTATTTGGAGGTGAGGAGAACCTAGAGAGGGGGTTACTAACTACTGAGGATGGCTGCTACGTGAAAGAACATGTTGAATGTAATGGGAGCCGTCTTAATATGTACCAAGCCCGTGCTGTGTTATGAGTGGATGGAGATGAAGGAGACAAGATAGAGATATTTGGGCCCATCAATGTATTATAGAGCTTATTATACTATATATTGAGTATATATGCATGTAGAACATATTTTAAACAAAACAAATGAAGAAAGAACACTATAGTCACTTACAGTTTGTTCTTATATTTTGGGGTTTCTATGTCAAAGTTGAGTAAATCTTGAAGTAAGTAGGTATCGAGGTAGATAATTGTGGTCGAACCCTGAATATGTCCGTTTAGTAAATACTCATGAAAGCTCTTCTCTCGGAGCGAGGTCGGTCGCATAAGAGGCAACATTCATTATAAAATAAGATTCTTCACGTCAAAGAAGGGAACAAGAAAGTCGATAATAATAATAATAATAATAATAATAATAATAAAATAGGTAAGGTCCTCCTGTCAAAAATGCCCGGGTTTCTGGATGGACTTGCCATGTTGGGATAGCTTTCTCTTTCTGGTCCTAGCTTTATCCAAGGACCCTATCGACCCCACCATCTGCCCCTCCAAGAGCCGATGTCGTCAGTCAGTTTTTGGAGTTATCTGCGTAGGGTCGGCAGCCGCGATATAGGCAAGTACGTCAAGACAACCTCATCTGTACCTAGTAGGTAGTACTCCCACGATCTATTACACACATTAGGTAAACACCAAATTAAGATTTTATGGCTCCATCGCACTCTAGGCGCTATCGTTAGTACCATCTCTAGCCCACATAATTCCCAATTCCTCTTTCAAACCCAGACACATAAATAACACCCTCCCACCCATTTCCCTGTAGGACCTCCCACTTAGCCTATTGTCACGATGACCCTGTTACGAAGTTTACAGAAGACTACGATCTCTTCTACTTCGCGATTAGCCGTCAGGGCCAACTTCCAAAGAACCACTCTTCCTCTCGTGGTGACACGATTAGCTTCTAACATGGCCTCTAAAGTAAGTGTTCCTCTCAAAACGCTTGCTTATCGCTGACGACAATCATGTACTACCGGCACAGCTTAAAGACCCTTCCCTCTTTAAGACAGACGTAGCGTACGTCAATGGCGAATGGGTGAAGGCTGCATCTGGCAAGACCTTTGAAGTCCACGACCCTGCCACCGGCAAGCTCCTCGGCACCTGTCCCGAGTTCGACGCCAAAGATACCGAGAATGCCATCGCCGCCGCCAGCGCCGCTTTTTCTAGTTTCAAGACAAAGACTGCGCGCGAACGCTCCAAGTTGCTACGAAAATGGTACGACCTAGTGATAGAGAACGTGGATGACCTGGCTATTCTCATCACTCTCGAGAACGGCAAGCCGTTTGCCGACGCCAAGGGCGAGGTCAACTATGCCGCCAACTTCTTCGAATGGTTTAGCGAGGAGGCACCCCGACAATATGGTGACTTTATACCTTCTACTGTGCCCGGGAACAGGGTCATCACGATTAGGGAGCCGGTGGGCGTCTGCGGTCTGATCACGCCATGGAACTTTCCTGCTGCCATGATCACGCGCAAGGTCGGTGCTGCATTGGCCGCTGGCTGCACCACCGTATGCAAGGCCCCCGGAGAGACGCCCTTCACGTCTCTAGCATTGGCAGAGCTTGCGCACCGGGCTGGCGTTCCAAAGGGTGTTGTGAATGTCGTGACTACCCTGGCGAATACCCCTCAGATTGGAGAGGCCCTCACGACTCATCCTACAATAAGGAAGGTGTCTTTCACCGGCTCAACCGTTGTTGGTAAACTTCTTATGAAGCAGGCTTCCTCCACTTTGAAGGTCATATCCATGGAGCTAGGCGGCAACGCACCGTTCATTGTCTTTGATGATGCCGACATTGACGCCGCTGTCGCCGGTGCTATCTCGTCTAAGTTCCGGTCTTCCGGACAGACTTGCGTGTGTGCCAACCGGATATACGTTCAAAAAGGCATCTATGACGAATTCGCCAAGAAGTTCGCCGAGAAGGTTAAAGCATTCAAGGTTGGCCACGGATTCGACGAGGGAATTACCCATGGCCCTCTGATCCACGAGCGAGCAACTAACAAGGTTGAATCGCATGTTAGAGATGCTGAGAAGAAGGGCGGAAAAGTTATTATAGGAGGACAGAAGATCCCGGACCTAGGATCCACCTTCTTCCAACCTACTGTTATCACCGGCATGACCAAGGACATGGCCATTGCGTCTGAGGAGACCTTTGGACCAGTGGCTGGCCTGTTCCCCTTCTCAACCGAAAGAGAAGTCGTCGACCTAGCGAATGCCACCGAAGTTGGTCTCGCAGGTTACTTCTTCTCGAGAGACCTGGAGAGAATCACCCGAGTCGCAGAGGCCCTGGAAGTTGGCATGATCGGCGTCAACACGGGTCTCATCTCCGATCCCGCCTCGCCGTTCGGCGGTGTCAAGCAGTCTGGTTTCGGAAGGGAGGGGTCCAAGTACGGAATTGAGGAATATCAGAACATCAAAACGATTACGTATGGCGGAATGGGAAAGCCGCTGCAAAGCTAAGGGACGCGGAAAGAATTACCGGTATTTTGAGGAATATGGGAGCAATGGATGTAATACCTCGTTTTAATGTATATAGCATGTAACATTTTTGAGTACCCATCATTTATGGAAACGTCTGTGAATATAAGAAACTTTTTATGAAAACGATCCAGTATTGCTCTTGAACTACGGTTATGTACTCGGGTTGGAGAAGGTAAAAGAAAAGTCCCCTGAGAAACTACGAATGCTATAATCAATAAAAGTACTGCACGTAAAAGGGGGTGGGGTTTGTTTCTTCTCTAAATGCATTCCCCGCTTTAGTGAATAGTCCAAAATACCAATCATTGGATCAATCTAAAATCCATAGGAACTTCAAAAATTACAAACGAAAGGTGGGAGCAACGGTGCATTCCAACCACACACATACACACACAACGAGTTGTATCGATGCTTCGACATCCGCTCTCCTCGGCCGTCGGCCGCACCGCGGGGGCAGACATCAGCCGGGTTACGGACGGCATCACGGCCTCGCTCCGAAACTTTTCTGTCGCGCGGAAACTTCAGCAAGACAACAGCAACGATGGTGATAATAATGATGATTACAGCTTACCGTTGATGGGCAAGCAGCGCGCAGCCGCCGCCTTTGACGAACTTATGTCCATCAGCGACATGCCTACAAACTCCGATTCCTCGTCTGCCTCCCCTTCGTCTCCGGCAGCTTCTCCAGATACCGACAAGCCAACACAGACACCAATAAGGCCAGCGGCACTGGCATCCCTTACCCGGGGCCCGAGAATTATTAAAGTCTCGAGCCTTCCCTCCCGAGATGGCGTCAGAATCATCCGAGGTGGATTTCGCGGGCCCGGGGGTGCGGGCCCCCCCGCAGGCGGCCGCAGGCCCTCAATACCAGGAATGACGGGTGATCTATACCGTCAACCACAGCGGTTCGCGGGTCGTGGAGGAGGAGGAGGAGGAGGAGGAGGAGGAGGCAGGGGAGGCCGTCGCGGCCGCGGCCGACGACGCGAGGGTGGGGACGGGGACCGCAGGCGAGGAGGGAGAGACGACGGCAGGCAGGGCGATCCCGAGGACGTCGAGGACCCGGCGGTGCAGGCGTGGCGCGAGGAGAAGGAGATGGGCGCGCTGGTGCCGTACAACCCGTCGGTATCGCTCTCCGTGCTCGCGGGCTACGGCCCCGCCGTCGCCACGTCGACGACGCCCTTCGCGGCCGCCGAGACGGCGACGCGGCAGGCGCGCATCCTCGGCGGCGGCGACGCCTACCACGAGGGCCACCTGCTCGAGCCGCAGGACGCGCAGGCGCGCTTCCGCGACGGCGAGGGCGTCTTCTTCCCGACGCCGCGCGCCAGGAAGCTGGCGCGCCGCAACAGCCCGTCGACGCTCGGGTGGATCGGGCTCCCGCCCGAGGAGACCCGCACCGCCGTGCTCGAGGCCGCGCTCCTGGGCCACTACGACGGCCCCCGCTTCGCCGAGCCGGGCGACACCGCCGGCGCCGTGCGCAGCTACGTTAGGCGCGACGGCACCTGGAACGCGGACGCGAGCAGGCGCATCGAGGCCAAGATCATGAGCCTCCTGCCCGATGGTTGGCAGGGGGCGCCGGCGTCGACTCGGGCCGCTAGCGCACGGCCTTCGCGTTGAGGTGGTTGTTGTCTGAATTATCCTAGGAGGGGGGAGGGGGTGGGAGATTGGGCTGGTAGACTCGACTTAAAGGCTTTATGCCGATGGAGGAAAAAGAAACAACCAAACAAAAAAAGCGACAATAAACCCGAAAAGAAGGTATACGTCGAGATTCTCTAGAATGAATCCTAGCTCTAGACCCAGAACCTCTCTCCTGTACTATCATCACGAACATAACTTGTAACAAAGACATCTATCTGGTGTGTCATGCACACATATCTATTCCATCCTTAAATCTTATTTTCCCGTCGCACGCACCTAGTGTCTGCATTTCTTGTCTGGAAGCTCGGAGTTCGATCAACTTCCAATGTCTACCCACTTAGCTTTTGTTTGTATTATACATTTGTCCGTCCGTCCGTCCGTCCGTCCGTCGGGGCTTTAGGGGGCCGATAACCTCGTTCGCTAACCTCATGACCACAGCTGCCAGCAGTAGCATGGGGAATCTACCTATCTAGCCCGTTTAAATACCCAAAGCTCTTCTTACTTGCTCTTGCTTTACTTCCCGGACTCGGCGGCCTTCAGGGCCTCCTTCTCGGCGGCGTCGATCTCGGCCATCTTGGCCTTGATGATCTTGTCGAGGGCCTTGTCGGCGGCCTTCTTCAGGTCGGGCACGATGAGCTTCTCCTTCTGCCAGGTGGCGTGGAGCTTGTCGCGGCGCTGGCGGACGCTGCGGACGCGGTCGCGCCACTCGTTGCAGGCGGCGCGGGCGCGCTTGACGTTGTCCTCGCGGCTCTCGGGCTCGACCTTCAGCACGAGCTCGAGCTCGTTGTCGGGGCTCCGCTGCGGCTGCTGGTTGAAGTCCTCGCTCGCCTGCACCGCGCTCATGACCGCCCGGATGTACCCTTCCTCGTGCACGAGCAGCGACACCGTCCGCCCCCCGCGCGGTATCACCTGCGCCAGCTCCCGCAGCGGGTACGTCGTCCCCGACTTGCGGTCCGGCTGCACCTGCAGCGCCCCGATCGCGTCCGCGTTGAACCGGCCCCCGCTGCGCAGCCGCTTGAGCACCTCCCGGTAGTGCGCGTCGTGCTTGCTCGCCCGCGAGAGCACGTCCGCGAACTCGAGCGGCTCCGAGGGGTCCGGCGTCGGGTGCTTGGAGCCGCCGTCGTGGTCGTCTTCGGCGCCGGGCTTGGAGGACGGCGGCGCGCCCTTGGGTTCCGGGTCCCGGGACTTGCCTCCCTTCTTGTGGGCCGCGGGCGTGGCGTGGAAAGCTCGGGCGCCGTTGAGGGGGGATGGTAGGTTCAGGGGGGTGGTGCTGGTATGGGATTGAGGCCGAGGCTGGGGCCGTTGGCTAGTGTAGATACCGACAGGTCGGTTGCATGTAGCTGCCGCTGCTGAGGCGAAACCCGCACGAGGAACAACATCATAGCTTCTACTGCTGCAGCGGGCGGTTAGCGACCTGAATAGAAAAGATAAAAGCCATTGGAGGGGCCAATTGGGGAAACGGACGTTCTGGCTAGCTCGGGGCGAGAAATGCCTCGTCGAAGAAGTGTCCTAGCCGCTGTATTCCTCATCGTTGGCTAGTTTGACCCAAGTATTTTCTGTAGCTCTCTTGACGAACTTTGAAGCTTTACGAAGCTCCGGCCTCAAAAGATTTGTTGCTGCCCGTGAAGAAACCCCACTCTTGGGTGGAGCCCCGCTGGAAACTTGTACGGGGTGCATCTGCACCCTTCCTAGCTTCACTCCCTAACATGGAGGAAGGGGGGGGGGGGGAGTAAAGATAGGTACATACTACCTACCTGCCTATGGACAATTCTATAAATCCTATAGATTTTCATGAATTTTATCTAAATAGAAAATTTTTCAAGAAAAGAACATCTAATCTAACCTAATTTAATACCTATTTATAAAGTCACAAGCAGCTTCAACTATATACCCATCAAACCGCCTCAAAATATGGTTAAAAATGTTATCAAATATGGATCCTGTTAGTAGCAAAAATTTCACCTTTGGTTGCCTGGTGTAGTGGTTATCACATCTGTCTTACATTGAATCCCAATGTGAGGACACAGAAGGTCGGCAGTTCGATCCTGCCGGCAATCAGCTTTTTGGTTTCCTACCTAGTTAGTTGAATGGGATCTTTTCTTTTGCTCACTTAGAAATTGCTGTCCTGTTTTAATGCCCATGTTGGTTTCTTCTTCTCATTTTTAGTAAATTTAAAAGCAGAAACGTTGTGTGAAATATTAATTCTAAATTACCTATGGTTGTTATTTTCATAGATAGTGCAACCTAGGAGGCGTACAGAACGGTAGAGCTCCCCCTGATACCGATCCATGCACTAAAGGCATTGAAGAACATAGTAAACGCACTCATAAATCATTGCTACTTAGTAGGAGATCAATCGTATTTTCTAAATCAACAGGAAGAATCAAAACACGCTTGTTATCATATTCCATTCTAAAAGTTCTATCTGAAAAAGTCCTTGTTACTTGTCCACCATGTACATAAATGTCCTTAGCAGACCTTAAACTTGATTGTATAAATTCAATAACTCGGTTTTCATTTGCTAAAGTTCCAATAAAAGTCGCGTTTAATAATACAGGATCTAAACCCTTGGCTTGAAATCCAGTCGCGGCTACTTTCTTCCTTCAACCACCTAACCCCCATTGCCCCCAATCTACCTCCTCCCTCCCTCCCTCACAACCCCCCAAGTCTCCAAACCTCAACCCCGACCCCAACAACCATGACCTGCAACCCTCCATCCCCATCCCCATCCCCACAACCACCACCCAAGACCTCCAACCCCCCCGCATCCGCCACGGAGCTATACCGCTCATCCAGGAGCCTCACCCTCGGCGCGCGGCCGCGCCAGCCGACGAGCCCCCAGACCCTGACGCGCTGGTCGTTGCTCGCCGTGACCACGACCGCCCCGTCGTCCCCGAGCCTCGCGATCGCGACCCCCGTGATGGCGGCCGCGTGCGCGCATCGCACGACCGATTTGCTCTCGACCCGGTACCGCGGCTCTTCTGACGACAACGACCAGACGATGTGCGTGATCCCCAGCGCGTTGTCGTCGCCGCCCGTAACGACGAGGTACGACGTCGCGTCCTGGCCGTCGGCGACCGCGCGCATGTCGAGCGCCTTGATGGTGTTCTGGTGGAGTCTGGTGACCAGGGTCTTGGGAGGTTCGGGTGTGAGTTCGCCCGGTTCGGCGGTAGCCGGGGTTTGTTGTTGCTGTTGCATATCCGCGTAGATAGCTATATGCCCATCCGTAGCCGCGCTCAGGACCTGCGGGCGACCACCGTCGACGAGTCTCAGGTGCCTCGCCTGCGTTAGGCACGCGCCCGTGTACGTCCGCCGCCCCAGGAGGCGGAACCCGTAGTCCGCCGAGTACGTGTAGCTCTGGAGCGTGGAGTTCGAGAGCGCCATCGAGATGCAGAACCACGGAGGCGAGCCGCCGTCGTCACTACCACCCCGGCCGGCGTCGCTCACGCGCTCGACGTCGAAATCCGTGATCCTCAGGTCCCCGGCCTCGGAGCGGTCCTGGAACACGGCCTCGCAGACGACGGCGAGCCCGGTGTAGCCGTCGCAGTCGAGTGTGCTTACTCTCCAGACGAAGAACTCCTCGTTCCCCGCGCTGCTGAACAGGTAGCCGCTCCCTGACCACTTTAGCGCCTGTATGCCGGTGGCGTGCTTCTCGAGCGCCGCGAGGCAGCGGAGCGTTCCCCCGCGGTACTCCCATATCCGTATCACGGTGTCCTCGGAGGCAGTGGCCACGTACCGGCCCGAGGAGCTCACGGCTTTGATCTCGCGCCCGTGCACCCCTGTCTTGATCGTCTTGTGGGGCGTGCGCGTCTGGGAGAAGATTCTCATCTGTGACGCCTTCGTGAAGACGAGTCGTACCCGCTCGGGGTCGTCCCTGGAGGACGTGTAGGCGAAGTTTCGGTGGCCGCCCCCGCATTCCACGGCTGCGACCTCCTGGCGCCTAGTCTCATTCCAGACCACGAAGTGCTTGCTCCGGAACCCGTAGAGCATGAGGTCCTGGGTCCCGTCGGGGTTGGCAGAGAACCAGGATCCCTCGACCATGGGCCCAAATGGTGGGGATGTCTCGTGAAGAAGGGAGGTCTCGACTCCGTCAGCCGTGTTTATAATTTCGTAGATTCTAAATTTGCCGTCCCGGCCCGTAGTGAGGAAGTAACTAGGCGATTGTTCATCACGACTAGGTAGGGGAAGAATAGAGGTGATAGTGTCCTTTAGTTTCACTTTTATATTCAATATGGGGGAATAACTCCCATCGTTAGTCCGGTCAAGGATTGATACTAGACCGTGTCTCGAACCAAGAACGAGGTACTGCCGACAGAATGCGGCAGAGGTAGGAGTAAAACCTGGCTTTAGGGAAACTTTAGTACGTCTCGAGATCGAGGCACTAGAATCGATTTGAAGGAGCTCTGCTTCGACACTACCAAGGATAGTGACGAGGATTTCCGATTCACCATTCTCGGGGTTCTCACAACCTTGGCTACTTCGATGCCGCACAGTGCCAGCATTGGAGAGACAAAATATACCATTAATCTTCCCGTGCACATTCGCCAGTGGTCGGAGCGACGCGCCATCACAATCTCGATAGGAGAAGAGATCACCGCCGTTGGTGCCGATGAAAGTTATTGAGTTAGTCACCGAGTTCTCAACCACAGAGTATCCCATGATGGCCTTGCGGGTCTCGTCTGGGATGGTCAGCTCTCTCCACTCGAGTTCGTCTGCAAAATCGCCAACAAAAACTCGACCGGAATTCGAAATGGCGAAGAGGCGGTCGTCCGTAATGAAGCTGTACTGAAAAAATAATTCCTTGGCGCTTGGTATTCTATCGACCGGTATGAGCATGTTTGAAGCATCCCCCGTCTTTGGTATAGTGCGATATGAATAACATGATGAGACCACGTCCGTTAAAGATAACTCGATTATTTGGCTCCCTCCATTTGGGCCTCGGATAAGTGTCGTCGGGTCATTCAGATTTTCATTTGATGGTTTTGTCAATGCTTCGTCTATGAGAGCTACCTTGCCATCTGACCCACCGGTGGCAATAAGGAGATTATCGTCATCATTAAATATTATAGCATGAGACCAGATATGCTTCCCGCTGTGGTTCGAAAACGTAGTCTTGTGTGTGAGGCTAGCTATCAGTTGTGTCTTGTTCCCTGATGTCCTATCATCAGACGTCGTAGATAGCGATTGATCTCCTAAGTCGAGATGCCACTTCTGAGCAGTTGCATCCTCGCCGAAGGAGTAAATCTCAATGATACTGTGTGCCGGGCCACGATGCTGTCTCTGTGCGAATTCGACTTGCCATATCCTCGAAATGTGTCCCATAGCTATTGCCACGCACCTTGTTGTGCTGTCATCATGCTCTGTTGCTTTGACGCTATCTCCAAATCCGGTCTCCCGAGCGTCTGAGATCTGGCTTCCGTACCCGCCTTGAACATTTCCGGCCTCGCTACGTCTTTCAGTGATATCCCAGACGCGGATAGTCCGGTCGTCACTACAGCTCGCGAGCAGCCTCAAGGGCTCTCCAGAAGGGGATTGTATCTCGGGAGAGATATTTACACCGAATATCGAGCCCTCGTGGCCCGAGAACACAAACAGTACCTCGCAGCTGGGGTCGCGCCCATCGGAACCGAGGTTGCATTTCCAAACGAGGATCTCGCCAAACACGGTGCCAGCCGCGACAAGAACACAGTCTCTGGAAACCCAGAAGAAATTTCCCGAATAAAGAATCGGCCTCGAAGGCGACTGGATCCTGCCAAAAGCCAGAGAACTCCGGTCCTGGCTTACCTGGGCTTGGATGACCTCGTTGTGCGCAGTGAGGAGCACAATACTAGCGCTGTCAAACGGCGATATCCTTCCGTCAAGGATCCAGTCAGGCGCCTTTGCCTCGACCACGCCATTCGTGAGACCGTCTCCACTGGCATGGCCCGAGATAATGCACTCCTCGACGAGCTCTCCGGGTAAGACTTTCACTTGATGGCCGCCCCAGGCGAGGACTCGGGGAGGGCGACGGCTTGCATCTCCAGGCGGCACGGTGATCCCGTGGATAGGCTGTGCCTGGAAGACGGGCAGCTGCCCGCAGAGGCTCGAGGACGAGATATCGTAGATCTTGATGTCGGTATCCTCGCCCGCCAAGAGGTACTGACGGCGCCGGGTGGCGTCGGGAGAGAAGAAGGCGAGCGCCGTGATGGGATTCAGCACATATTCCCGTTCAAGAGGACTGACAACTGCCTGCTGAACAAGGGTATGTAAGTGTTAGTGATAGTTGTCTGTCATAACAATCATCAATCAGGTCAGAGTTGCGATGATCGGGCTCATGCGCAAATAAAATTTTTTTTTTTCGAATCAAGAAATAAAGAGACTGACCTCGCAAGACATTTGGGGTTATCTCGACGTGAAGGAATTTCGCAAAATGCTGAATTAGACCTCCTTAATCAAGCTTAGAGTATAATTGAATCCAACAGGTACTTATTAATATTCAATTATCACCTACATGTACTCAGGAGGTACCTAGCATGAGTTAAAAGAGAAATTATTTATCACACGTGATTAGCGTCTCCTTACAGAGTTGCACTTATAGAGACCGCAGTCTTGAAACAGTACCAGATTGAGGCCCGAGTTCAAATTCCCCCGATTCAGATGGGTAATCACAAAAATAAAAAAAAGTGTTTATTTGTAAATCATTATACGGCTACATGTGGCATTAAATGTATAATGCCTCTGGGGTATCCCCTCCTTTCCAGGGTCGCACGCCCAAAAATCCTCCCTGGACCCTGACCGCAAACCAATTCATTCATTCTCATCATTTCCAAACCTAAGCGCCGGTGAATGCAAGTTTCATGACTTAAAGCAACCAACCAACCCACCCAGTCTATTTCATTATGGACCGATCACCATGACGTTCTTTTTTGAATAAACTCCACTTAAACTCTGGAGTGAGAGTACGGCTCGTAGGCAAGATCCGACCGGGCTCCGCCACGCTTCGGGGCACCGTTGTTGTAACCCGAGTTGTGGGCGTTCGACTCGCCAAGAGGGGCGTACGAGCCGGTGGGCAGGAATTTCTCGGTCTCGCTTCCGCCCCGCTTGTGGGATGAGCGGTGGTCGGCCTTGCAGCAGCAGGCAGAGAACAGCCAGAACAGACTGGCACCGAGAGCGAAGGCGGCCCCGATCCAGATGGTGGCCAGGAACGAATTGTTCAAGCTGCCGTCCACACCGTACTGGCTCGCAGCTCCCTCGATGGCACCGACAACGACGGAACCCATAACGGTCATCATGACCGCAGCAGCAATGACAGCAGCAGTGGCGAAGCCGGACACGAGCCAAGTGAGGCAAGAAACAGCCCGGGAGCAGACGGAAAAGAGACCGACGACCAGCTCGAGGCCAAGCAGCACCATCGAGATGACGTATACAATCTCGGTCCATCTCGAGATGGTCTTGAACAGAGTCAAACCATCATTGATCTCATCGGGAATGGTAATGTTGAGGCCAGCGACGTTGGTGAAATTCTCAACCCAGTCTGTGTTCAGGGCTTCCTCAGCCCAGTTATACTTGGCCTTGGTGCAGTTTCGGGAACCGTTCTGGGGGGTGATGCAGTAGCCCCATAGGTTGAAATCGTAGGTGTTGGCAAGACCTACATCGGCGGCAGTAATGGCGGTGCTGTTGGCATTCTCGATCGCCGAGGCTGCATCAGACACGCTATCAGCGTCGGAGGCGGCTTCACTCCAGTCGTACGGGTCAGCCGAACGTGAGTTAATAATATCGTTGGCACTGCTGACAAGGGCTTGGAGCTGGCCGACGTTAACAGAAAGGTCGGTCAGATCGATTCGGAACAGGTAGAGGTTGGTGTTCGTGACACCGGTCAGACCGGCGATGAGGCCACAGATGATGCTGCCCACTGTTAAAATGAATGGCAGAGCCACGCAGACAAATCGTCCGGCGCCCATGATTCTGTTTATTTATGGGTGTGTATTTGTATTTCTCTTCGGTCTTTAGTGGTGCCAGGCCGGTTAGTGGCGAGAGCGAGGGATGATGTAATGAGGCCTTCGACTAGGTAGTGGATTTGACCCTTCGAGATTGCAAAACGAGTGGTATTCTTGTGTTTTAGAATCGATGGGCGGAAGACGGAGGACAGAGGAGAAAAGATGTGAGAGGGAGCGGAAGTAAGGGTAGCGGGAAAGATGAGAACCCGAGTATTTATTATTGATCTCTCATACGGCAGGACTGATCGCCAGTCCAACTCACTTAGCGTGGCGCAGTCTCTGTGATGTGCTTCTTAGTTGCTTAGTACCCCCTGCAAAGAGCGCAGGGCAATGCAGAAGAGGACCCTAGGGGCCTAAGGGACCCTTTCTTCAACTCAGCCGGGCTGACGACAGCTTGCCTACTAGTAACTCAGCCCCGCGACAAACGGAAAACAGGCCAATGTGGATGGCTCAGCATGTCTTTGTATGCTAAAAAAGACATGCAAGCAAGCACCTCGAAGCAGCTACTCCGCAACTATTCGCTATTCGCCCCCCTCTTACGAGTGCTATTGCGCGAATGTCTGTCTCTCTTCTCCCCCCAACCCCTCCCCCCCTACTCGGTTTCTCCAGCCAAGCTCCCGCATGATTCTCTTTTGTCCCAACGAACCCAAAAGTGGCAGCTCACATAGTAAAGATTGGAATTACTCTTACTGCGGATACGGGATACGTACGATGCGATACGGTCAATCGGCCCCGCGTCTCAGCATTCAAAAGATCCATCTAGATTAGACCGGTTCTTGATAAATCGCAGCCATGTGTTTCAAAAATGCACTATTTTTACGGTTTGTGGCAACCCATAGTTGTGCCAAGCCGTTGTCGTGTGAACAGACACACACACGAGACAAGTTTGTAGTTGCGACCTTGCCGTGGTAATGAAGAGTTGATCAACCTTGAAATCTAGGTTAAACAAAAAAAACACAAAAAGCACAGTAGCAAGAAAAAACCCAAACAAAACAAAAAAAAACCTTGTTGATGAAAACAGTGGATATGGCCGCGTCGACTTGCAGGAAACCAAGTGGGAGACCAACCCCGATAGTAAATGCGGATCAGCTGAATACGCAGTATAGGTAGGTATGTACCTTTGTAGGTCGGTATGGAGGAAGGTTAGCAGGCGTACGAAGTATAAGCAAGGGTCTCTTACGTAGCTATGGCCCTATAATGTTTGTGGCGTCATCGGACGTAGGCGAGAGCTCTTAATGGCTATGTCCTGACGCGGCCTCACACACACACACGCAAGGATACATAATACCTAGACTACGCATTGCTGCCCATTTTAAGTCTGAAAAACCATCATAGCTTTGTAAAAATAACAATAAATATATGATGCCGCTGTTATCTTAGATGAATAGAAGAGTTTCGAGACGTACGTAAAGCTAAATTGATGGAGATGTCTGTTTATTGACATATACGAAGAGATATCTTAGCTTGGCTTAGGTACCTACTTAAACATCCATGCCCGGGATGGTGAGTGGCAGGTAGTGGCTTCGTTTCATGGCTGAGCTCGGAGAAAATTTAGGTACCTAGTACCTGTTCTTCCTGCCCTGTAGCGTGATTCCTCAGCTTGTCTAGGTCCGAAGCTGTGGCGCAAGTATGTGAACGCCGTATATGACGCCCTGTACCTATAAGACAAGTGGGGTGAATTTATTAGATTCTCTTGCCAACTTCCATTTCTGCCTTAGGCCTCGGCTACCGGCTCAAGGAAAGCTCTAAAAATATATGCTTCCGGCCCTGCTCACCTCCGGTCGCCCTACTTATTCGGCCTCGCATCTGAAAACGAACTCTCTGCACCGGGAGTGAAACCGATTGTGGTAGCCCCATATAATAGGGCAGGCCGTATGCGATCGAAAAAAAGCCACCGGATCCGCTCTGGTCCGAATGAATACGGGCTTTTCGTCCGCGCCCGCCTTTGTTCCGTCTTCGGATACATTAAAGCGGTACTCAATAGGAATGACAACGGACCGGTCCGGGCACTAGAGTTCCTAGACTTCTTAAATTCGAGAGGACGGGCGAGGGGGGAGAAACCGAGGTAAGAAGACAAAGAACAATAATGATACGGAGAGATAAGTGATGAATGTTGATGTTGGAGACTGTTGACCGTCCTTTCGAGGCTGTGTCGTAGCTCTATGGTGTCCTATGGCGTGTGTCATCAGCCAACGAACTTCTTGTTTGAGACATTTGATGCTCAATACACAAATACCTAGTCTGCCATATTACTAAACTGATGGCTCGTTGCTACATCGATAAGATGGAAATTTAGAGGAGAAGGAATGAACTCTTAGGGTTGCTACTGTGTCATGTAGATAGCGTCATCTGGATAGACAGAGTCACTTCATTCTTGTGATTTTCAACAAGAGCCTTCCACGTTTGAACCTCTCCCCCCACCCCTAGAGACAAAAGGAACGGGGGTTATGTGAGGCCAGCCTAGACGATAGGGTCGGACAAACCACCATGATAAAGATGTGGTTTCACGGTTTCACAGCATCCCACAACCACGATCCTTTGGAGGCCTAGATGCACCTTCTGAAAACTGGCACCAGGCATGATTGCATAGGTGTAGGTTGCACAGCAAAAGCTGTGCTCTTTAGCCATGATGAAGGGAAGTTGGTCGATCAAAACCAGTCCTCTTCTACCTAGTCCAATGACTTTGATGAGAGATAAGTTGTATGAACCTGCATTCTAATTTAGTTAGGGATATGCCTATACAGATATGATACCAAGAGTTATTAGGTAAGACCTGATCCGTACTATCGGGATCGGTTCCTCTTGGGTAAGGAAAAATGAAAAGAAAAAGAAAAAAGCAACGACTTCGGGAGACTCACTCAAACTTTATATGTGGTAGCACATTCGAATCCATGTTCTTATTTGTTGGAGTGATTTGAGGAGAATAGAGGGTGCACCGATGATTGGTGGATGGCCAACGCTGTAGCTCAATAATTACCTAATTGTTAGGCGGCTGCCACAACCACGTGCCCGCTAAGTCCCGAGAATTCAAGGCCAAGGAGACCCAAGAAGGTCTCGCCGGGCCTTGGAGCAATCTTGCGACAATAAACATCGAAACCCGACGAGCCTCATCACGAAGCACCAACATTGTTATCCCATCAGGTCCAAATAGGCCAAACTATCCAGATTTGCATATTGAAGTGCCAGTGCACCGCCGTATCACATCACGCAGTTATTTGGAACAGACCAAGAGCCATACCACCTCACAACATTGCGCCCCAAGTTTACCGTTACTCAACTGCGACGCTTTTTTTCTTCGATTCGCTCCTTTTCTTTTGCGCCCCCCTGGACAACCCGAGAGTGGACGCCCCCGTCTACGGGTCTCACAGGTACACACATACACACGTAAACCACCTGACAGCCGGATAAGCAGGTCCAGCATGCATCGGAGATCCCAAGGCCTAGTTCCTTTTAGCAGGTGCCATCGTGAGTCCTACGATCTTCACGATTGCGCCCGTCCATTGGAACACGGCAAAGCTCATCAGCGAAAAGAAAACGGGTCTCTACAAATTGCAATGTGACAATCCAGATCGGTCTTTGACGGGACTTATTCGCATTGATGTACATAGGTATTACTCACTGTGCAGCTTATATACCTATATATGGTGGTCTTATAAATTATCATCTTATCTACGGCACCTGCTCTCGACCCCAACGACCTCTGTTATCAGAATTCAACAAGCCCGAGAGAGATTGTATTGATTTGTTGTTCTGTGGGTACCTACGCTACCGAGTATCTACGTGTATAAGAAAAAGACCAGATCCCAGCTGGAAACTGGAGTGACGAAGAAGAAGACCATTTCCTACTGGGGGGACCTGCACCTGGAACCTGACCTGAAGGACGGCCAGGACTGGGTACCTATCAGCTCAAAGAGCCCCACCTGTTTTTCTTTGGCCAGTCCCTCCCGGCGGAGGTACCGGTACATGTGCCTACCTCACTAACGTTAGTCACTGCTTAACCCCTACCAACAGCCTGCGAGCTCTTCGGCCTCACCACACTTCATTCAACTACATACGACAATTTGCCAACCACACCTTGGCCTGCCTTATCTCTGCAATTTCTTCCCCCTTCCGCCCTTCCTCTTGTACCCAGACCCCGACGACTCGCATATCGCCAAGCCGAAACGTTTTCCTGCTGTGTATTCCCCCCCCCCAGATTACAATCCCCTCGACTCCCAGCGCTGCGGCCCGACACCCAAGCCTTGTACACGGTATCGATCAGAGACGGTCAATCGGGCGCATCTCGTCATCGTACGGTATCGCTATACCGCCTATACCACCTCCCACTCCAGCGCCCAGCCTCTAAGCTTGCCTTCGCGAAACTCTACTTACTGTCTAGCCTGTGCTTGGCGCCGCGACCAGAACCCACCAGCAACTTACGCCTACTAATCCTCCCGGTACGTACGGTGCCTCAGCCCTCCGGTCCTTTTCACAACTCTTCCTCTGAGCTTCTCCCCGCATTTCCATCACACCCGCCAAACCGACTTCCGTGATCGTCATCATTATCCTCCCTTGGGACGCTCGCCTGCTTCCGCCTCTTCTTCCTTCGGAACCCAATTCTTTGTGCCTTCACTTCTGCAACCGCCCGACAACTGCCGAGCCGAACGTCACGCCCTCACATCCTGTGGGCCAACCCAGCTAATTCTTCCGATCTAGATTAATTGTTTCGCCCGTCACAGGCTCTTACTTAGCACTGTTAGTTCCGACTCCTGCCTCCGATATACCCGTGTTCTGTACCTCCTCAACACCCACCTGTCGCCTGCTCTTCTCGTGCAGCTCTCTCTCTCCACCCGACCCTGTTGACACCTTTGCCTTATAGCTACGAAGACGGAGACTAAAGCGGGCACTCGAACTCCCTCCGCCAGCACCCTCCTCTCTGTCCTAGTGCAATTGTTCCACCCCCCTTAACACCCACCCGCCTGGATATAGGAGAGACCCACGACCAACTTCACGACGCCTCCCACGGTAGAGCGGTGGGCCCCTGGCATTCTTTTTTTCCTTGGCCGGGACTCTGATCGTAATCGCGAAACCTACAAGTATCGTGCTTCTCTCTGAAGTCATCAACGCCTGACTGGAGATGGGAAACCAAAACTCGAAAGAGGGTGGAGGCTCGAGGGGCTCGGGACCTTCGTCGGCCGGCGACCTGCAATCATATCCGTCTTTCGGGAAGTCAGATACGAAGGAATCCACGCGCTCCTTTAAGGCTCTTCGATCTAAGATACCCGGTGGTGGGAAGACTGATAGCCCGCGCAACTCGACGATACTCTCCAACGGTGATGCGTCCGCTGACAAGTCGGACGTGGCCTCTGTCAAGTCCGGCAAGAGTGCCAGGGCAGGGATATCGAGAGTTAGTCGTACTGATTCCTTCACGACCCCCTCGTCCCCGAGGTCACCACAGGGGGTGGATACAGCGAGCTCGCCAGTCGATGAATCCCAACCACCACCTTCTCCTGTCTCTACCTCCGTGAGGGCGGGGCATGGTGACATAAGCGCCGCCCAGGCTTCCGGTGAGGTAGACCATGTATCTGACCAACCGCCTTCCGGGGGCGTCAATCCGAACCCGCACGCGCAACAACATCCTGGGGCACCTATTCTAGTGAAGAAGGAAAATACTATCAACCCCGTCAACACAGGAGCATCCAAGGATGATTTAACCCCAGGCGGTGTTGCCATGAGTGATATCAAGGAAATTGACCTGGACGATTTTATCAAGCGCCTCCTGGATGCCGCGTATGCCGGCAAGGTGACCAAGAGCGTCTGCCTCAAGAACGCCGAGATCGTCGCCATTTGTCAGAGGGCACGCGAATGCTTCCTGTCTCAGCCAGCATTGCTAGAATTGGATGCTCCTGTCAAGATCGTCGGCGATGTCCATGGGCAGTACACTGATCTGATCCGCATGTTCGAGATGTGTGGATTCCCCCCCAGCTCTAACTTCCTCTTCCTTGGCGATTACGTTGATAGGGGCAAGCAATCTCTAGAGACAATACTACTTCTCCTATGCTACAAACTCAAGTACCCCGAGAATTTCTTCCTTCTCCGAGGAAACCACGAATGTGCCAATGTCACTAGGGTTTATGGATTTTATGATGAATGCAAGCGAAGGTGCAACGTCAAGATCTGGAAGACGTTCATTGACTGTTTCAACACCCTCCCTATTGCTGCAATTGTCGCTGGAAAGATTTTCTGTGTCCACGGTGGTCTTTCTCCGGCCCTCGGTCACATGGACGACATTCGCAACATCGCCCGGCCTACCGATGTTCCCGATTATGGCCTACTCAACGATCTGCTATGGTCCGATCCTGCTGATATGGAGCAAGACTGGGAGGCCAACGAGAGAGGTGTTAGTTACTGTTTTGGCAAGAAGGTCATCACCGAATTCCTTGCGGCCCACGATTTCGACCTCGTCTGCCGGGCACACATGGTTGTCGAAGACGGCTACGAATTCTTTAACGATAGAGTCCTAGTTACAGTTTTCAGTGCACCAAATGTGAGTAACCTGACATGATTAAGTCTTGAGGTTATACTGACCGTCCTTTGCTAGTATTGTGGTGAATTTGACAATTGGGGTGCTGTCATGTCTGTCTCGTCGGAGCTTCTTTGTAGCTTCGAACTCCTCAAGCCTCTTGACTCGTCAGCTCTCAAGAGCCACATTAAGAAGGGCAGAAACAAGCGTCAAAACATGCTCAATAGTCCGGTAAGTAGATTTATTCTATCCTCTTTTTCATGACTATCCAGATCTGACATGCCCGTGATAGCCCGCTAGCGTGTACCCTCAAAGCGTATAGGACTCTTTGAAGGAACATGTCAATCACTCTTCCTGCGGAGAGGCTACTCCGATAAATCTATTCAGGTTGGAAGGCAGTTGAAGAGAAAAGCCCAAGCGTTCAAGGAACGGCAAGGGTCACATTTTTTAGCACTACGAGTCTGGACATCTTTGGGCACAATCGTCCGAGGAACAAGGTCAACAAGCCTTTTGGGAAAGGAAAAAGCAAGTCCATAGATCGAGGACGCTATGTAATATCGACCACTATGCAGTCGGTCTACATCAGGCCAGGTGTATAATACGGCTGGGATGCAATGAGCTCGGGTGTAACAATCCTTGCGCGATGAGAGCAAGGCCAGAAATGGCCTCTGCTGAACAGCCCGGCCGGCCGCGATTTAGCGTTTCACGGGTTGGGGGGGGGGAATTCATATGCGGGG
The DNA here is from genome assembly GCA_022695795.1 of Biscogniauxia marginata. Lineage (NCBI taxonomy): Eukaryota > Fungi > Ascomycota > Sordariomycetes > Xylariales > Xylariaceae > Biscogniauxia > Biscogniauxia marginata. Next base: position 64,651 of record MU404207.1, read on the forward strand.
GGATGGTGAAGTGTATCAATCCCCCCACCCCCTTCTGTTTTATACGAGGGGAGACAAAGAGGCGTATCATAAAGACTGGTCGTTATCGTGTACAATACGTGGGTTATGTTTATTTATTTTTTCAGGTTGTTAACCAAATAATACGTCGGTGTATCGAAGTATAGCCCAACTTCTTATCATATACATATGTCTTGTCTTGTCAATTTGATGTAAAACATAGGTATGCTTAGTTCTACCCTGAGATTAATGAAAAATGAGTGAGTGAGTGAGTGATGTGGATGATTGTAGGGCTAAGTTTATTTGATATGTATTGTCTCTTCTATGAGCATATGCCTTGGATGTTGTATTAAGAGGGCACAGTATAAATTCCCCCCTCCCTTCTATCTCCCTTCGTATAGTTACTGAATGTGCATATATAAAGAGAGAAAATATTCACGTGCGATCGTATAACAACTAGATGAGTTTATGATCAAGAGTTGCCCGCCTGTCATCATCAATCAGAGGCACTAACAACAAATTACGCTTAACTCGGGCGCTCTCCCCCATTATCACGCTTGAGTGTTAGAATCGAAAAAGCAACAATAGTCTTAGGGCAGAACATTAGTATATGGGAAGATACGTGAGGGCATGAGGAGAAGGGAGGTGGTCATGACAAGATATAAGATAAGTGCAGGCAGGGCTAAGAACCACGTGCGTCTTTGGCATTTGCTACACAAAGCGAAGAATGAGACAGCAAGGACAGGTACAGGGGCACTTCGAAGCCCTGTCACTGGGTTAGGGGATAGGTGTGTTGGCCTATGAAATAGAAGATAAGTGCGATGACACCGTGGGTTACCTACAACATGTAAGTAGCCGATTCATATGCATGTCAATCTAGATTGGTAGGTTAGAAGAAGGAAAAGGCATAATTGCTGCACGTGATATGCTGCCCTTTCTAGGTATTTATACATGGAGGAAGCAGGAAGGGCTTGCTTATTCTACTTCTTTTTCTTCTTTTCTCCCCCTGGTCTGGGAGCCTTTCTCTTCTATGTACTACCCTTCCGGTAATAACCGCTTTGTTTGACGCCCGATTGGTAAATGGAAAAAAGAAAAAGGTATCAGTCAGTCATGTGGCATATATACCTACGCAGGGATTTCCAGCCCTTGGTGCCCTCTCCTTCGGGAACATTTTGTCTCTGCAAAGTATAATAAATTTCACCGAGGCTAGGCATGCACAATTCGAGGCCATGCTATCCTCGAGAAGGGACTGGCGATGATGTTATAGTAAACATCAACAGGGCTGCCTGTTATGGGACAGGGCCTCGTGGGCGGTAGTATATAACTTCACCCCGACACGCTTAACATGCATTCTCGACGGGCAAGGCTGTCGCCATGCTCCCGTCCACACTCCTCGCTTCGGTTTCTATTATATCATATCTTACAGCTTGGCCTGTCGATTTTTCCATGGCGGACTCGGACACCATCTCGACAGGAGCTGACCCTCCCATCAAGGCCGCCGAGCTGATAGCCATCGCCGCCGTCTCCATGGCGCTCGTCACGCTTTTCACCGCGGCCCGGATGTACGCGCGGTGGATTCTGCGCCGGCAGTGCGAGTGGGATGACTGTATGTTGCTGAACACGAAAAAAAAAAAAAAAAAAAGCTTTTTTTTTCTTTTTTCTTTTATAAGATCCCTCATTGCGGAACAGGTTGCTGAAGAAATTTCAATTTTCCCAATTATAGGGGCTATGGTCGTCGCCTGGATAGCGACGATTCCGCTGTGCGCCCTGCAGATCGTCATGGTGCAGCACGGCGCTGGCTGTAATATAAGCGACGTATCTCCAGAAGACTTGGCTGAATTTTCAAAGGTTAGGGGAGCATTTTATTATTATTTTAAAAAAAAGAAGAAAATCTAAATTCTTTTTTTTTTTACTCGATACGCAATCATGCTACCGATCGATATTGTATACAGACTTTGAATCATATTTCTAACATCTTCTTCCTCTTCTCTCCCGCTCTCTCTTTCCGCAGGCCTTCCTGATCTCCCAAGCCGTAGCGCGGGTCGCGATATTCTTCGCCAAGCTGTCGACGCTGCTCCTGCACGCGCGCGTCTTCTACCCGCTCCGGGCCGCCCTCTGGGCCACGCGGGCCGTCATCGCGCTGAACCTGCTCTACGCCGTCGCGCTCGTGCTCGCCGTCGCGCTGCGGTGGTGCTGCGGCTGCGGCCTCCCCGGCCTCGACGTCGACCAGGACCAGTGGGGCGTACTGCTGGCCTCGTCCGCCGTCAACGTCGTCAGCGACGTCACCACACTCGTCGTGCCCCTAGCCTCGGTGTGGGGGCTACAGATGGCGGACCGCCGCGCCGTCCGCGCCCTGTTCGCCGCGGGCTCGTTCCCCCCCCTCGCCAGCGGCGCCCGCCTCGCCTACCAGGCCGTCGTCGCTGCCGGCGGCGACGACACCGCCGGAAACGTCACCGTCGCCTACGCCGCCGTCATGGCCTTCGCTGCCGCCGAGCAGGTGGTCGCCGTCGCCGTCGGCTGCGCCCCCTTCTTCTGCGCCTGGGTCGTGAGGCGCGCGCGCGCCGGGCACAACCGCTCCGCCGTCTCACGGCTCTTCGGCCCGGTGGTGCGGAGGGGGACGGCGGCCGGCGGCGAGTCGAAGGCCGCGTTCCCCGATCCCTTTCCGATTCCCGCCTGCACCGCGAGCGATATCGGCGACGAGGAGGAATCGTACTCTGCGGTCGGGTGCGGTGCGGGATCCAGCACGAGGTCTACCGGCTCGAGGGGGTCGTCTGACTTCGAGGGCACTGCTTGCCTTCGGCCCTTGGAGCCGGTGTTTTACGTGCGGTGATGATCATGATAATGGTGATGATTACGCATTTCGATCAAGTACAAGATATTCTCCCCCTCCCCCCCCCCTTCCCCCCTTTTTCTTGGTTTAACTCTTCGGGATGATAGTAGCTACAAGGCTCTTAGATTATGTTTGAATACCCCGGTTCATGTGGTTCAATATAGGGGAGGGGTGAGGGAAATGAAAATATAATTTGTATACGTTGATATCTAGAGGGAGAGCAATCGATACATACGATAGCTTTCCGGTGAGGGGGAAAAGAAAAGGGAAAAAAAAAAGGCGCAAACCAGAAGAGTGTATTATTCTTCTCTATCTCTGCTCAAAGAACTAGATATACCTACTTAGATCTATATTGTACCATCAATTAGTATTATGTAAGATAGATATGTAGCGCATTTACCTACCTGGGGATTTTTCCCTCTCTCATTCATAGTGAAAAATAAATAAATAAAAATAAAAATAATCTATAGTTATTACTTTAGAGAGAAACGAAATAGCGGTGTATATTTCAACTTCCGGACTATGTGATCCATACCTACTATTCACCGGTAACTGTAAAAGATTTCTCGGCGCATAAAAGCAAACTTCTGATATGAGATACGGAGGCGCGATGAGAAGGGCTCAATCGAGATTGTACAAGAGTCCCGAGATCATAAAGTGCGACGAGCTTTTATTCTTACATGACACGGAGAAGATGACTTTGCTAGTTTCAAATAGACTGATAATCTTATATGTACCTAAGGTATAGACTCAAAAAAAGAATGGTCAAACAACATTGGTATAAGTACTTAAGGTATGTAGGTCGGTAGGCTACTGATATATAAAATCTTTTAGAAACGGTCCACCCCACCGGCAGAGATCTGACTATCATTGGAGGCTTCAAACCTCCGATTTTCCCTCTCGATAGTTCAGTTGGTTTAGAACGTTCGGCTGTAATTGTTCAATTGTCACCGAAAGGTCGCTAGTTCGACTCTGGCTCGAGAGAAATTAAAATTGTCATCTCAAACCTTGACAACAAGGTGTTTTCTTATTTTTCTTCAATTTTTTTTTTCCCCTTCTAAACGACTTCCCTCTCCTTTTTTCTTTCTTTCTTGGTGTTCCTATTTACCCCATTGGTATTTCTCCTTGCTTGCATGAGTTTCGGCTAGAGACTTCCTAACTCAAGGGATAAGTAAACATATTAACTTGAGTTGTCTATGACAATAATGAGTGAACGTGATCGCAGAACTTGTCACCAGGACTTATGTAGGTGCGAAACATGTGTTAAGAATACGACTTACTGATGGCCTATAGAACACGCATACCGAATTCATTTTCTTAGAGCCTTTTTGTTTCCCTTGAAGAGCTCGTATCTTATCGTGAAATTCCACCTCTCTTAATTTAAGTTTTTCCAAAAAAATAAAATAAAATAAAATAAAATAAAATAAAAAAAACCCTGCTTCCCTGCTGTTGTAGAAGTTAGTCTGCTTCGATCATCGACTCAATAATTCCTCCAGCTTTGTCAATATACCCCCCAAACCTAGACACCTCGCTCTTTAATTCATTGATGGAGAATTTAATCCTGAAGGAAGCGTTAGACTTATGTGGCATGCGTTTGCAATATGGAAAAAAAATTTTCAAGAGAAAGAAAGCTTACTCATTTGTCCATTATGCCGTAACATACTCACCAAATGTCGGGGTTCGGCTTGATGCACACCGAATCTAGCGAAATCAAGGCCTCATCGACGTTGATGAAGATGCAGTCCTCGTCCGCCATCTTGAAGAATGGGATCCCTCGAACAGGGCCGGCCGGCCGGGCTCGGCTCGTCCCCGGGCCACCAATGACGCAGAGGGCCTCTTATCAGTTGACCGATCGAAGTTCCTTGCCCTCGTAGCCGCGCTTCTTGCTGGCCGTTACGTCCTGCGCCGCGGCCAGCAGAATCCCTGCGTCTTTCGGGGCCCGAGATCGAGGCGTTCTTGACCACGGCCTCGCTCATGAGCTGGAGCATCTCTACCCGCCCCCTTGTGGAAGTGCGACATTCTCCCAGGACGGGCGAATCCGCCCGAAGAGAAGACGGCTCGCTAGCTGCACGGTTAGGTCTAGCCTGCTCTTGGTCGGGACATTGTGCTTTTCCAGGAAGTTCTTGCCGATCTGTGTCGAGACGTGGTTCTCTCGGTCCATGTAATCGGCGTGCTGCCTCCAATAGCCGTCGATGTCCGCCTGCGTTTCGGGCCTAATAGTCAGATGGTACTCTTCAAACCGCCCATCTGTCTTGCGTTCCTGCTCGTCGCCGTCGTTGTGACCGGCCCTGTGGCTTTGGATGGCCCCCTAGAACCATTCGATCAAGCGCAATATCGTCTCGCCGTCAACTTGCGCATGGTTGACCAGGTGCGAGAATGTCCCGTTTGCCGCCGCAACTGACTGGATTGACACGTTTGCCTTGTCGATGCGGGATCTTGCTGTGCTGGTGAGTTCCCACGTAGCTCTTAGCTGGTAGAAAGGGGGTTGAAATCAAAACATAAGCACTTCTCATTTTTCACAACAAAGCGCTTTCGGATACAAAATACATCTCACTTCAAAGCGACATTGACTTCAAGAATGAGTTATAGGTATACCTCGTTTTTTTACGGATGCATATCGGGTTTCATGACTTGGAATGGCATTGAGCCCGTTTCCAAACCATGATACACTCTAGTTAGGCGAATTATCAGCAATGTTTAGATCAAGTGCTTAGCTATTTTTATATAGCCTGTAGCCCATGAGCGCTTCAGAGTCCAGTAAACTTCAACTTCTAACAATGTCTTTACCATACTCCATCAGCTCTGTGCAGGCATGTGCGGTTGTAATTCGATTATGCAACAAGGAGCGACCTCAGTCTTAATCGGTCGTAATCGTAATAATTCCTCCCATATTCCTCCCATATTTCTCCCCACATCAATAAGGATCGTGGGGAGTGTCCCTTATTAAAGGCAGCGAACTGAGCCTACAAGACCCAATAGTTGAATTCGACAAGTAGCGTAATGGCTTTGATTGATATGACGATAATGAAGAATGGCATTGCATTGAGTGTCGTGGGGGGGGGGGGGGGCCCCGGGGCGGGCCGGGGGGGGGGGGAGGGGCGGGCCGCGGTGGGGGACTAAAACGAACAGGAGGAGGAGACCACGAAGAAC